>JASDQU010173559.1:7596-19655 GCA_032191745.1 Picea mariana | reverse complement strand
GAATGATGATCAATTTAATGAAAAACTTGTCCTTCCAACTACCCTTTCAGATCAAGGAGATTCAGACAAGAAAACGTAGATTTCACGCAAACAACACACCCTTTTTTTTTGCGATCAAACAAGAGAAAGAAAACCAAAAATGCAAAAGGAAAGAGAAAGAGATTGGATCATATGACCTCAAAGAACCAAATGAGAAGAGTTACAGACTTCTAATGTTCTTCACTAGAGTTCCCACTTAGTCGGATAGGAGAGAAGAAAGCAGGGGATTGATTTCAAGCTTTCAACAACAAAAACTCAAAAATAATGAAGAAGGGCATAAAATATGAACAAAAAGGTGTTTACTTCTCAAGAGGAAGGATGTCATAGGTCAAGGGAAGAAGCATTGAATCTCAAAGCAGCTCAGCAAGTAAGAAACAGGGTCTTTAACCTCAAAAATGCAAAGGGATTTTGTGAAAACAGGGGTTGGTTCTCTGGTGTAAGGGACACCAGGGCATTATAAAGCTCTGTCCAACACTCTAAGGGAGTGTTGGTGCCCTGCTAACAAGGTAGAGGAGCGTTGGTTCCCAAAAACTCACAAAAATGTCCAAAAAACCTTAAAATTCAGTCAAATTTTGACAAACAAGCTGAGTGTGATGGGGTAAAGAGTCAATCAACATACAAAATCAAACATATGAGATGAATGAGATCTTAAAAAAATCAAAGGGTAAGACAAGGTCTATGAAGAGAAATCAAAACTGAAAAGTTTTGATTCGTTCCCCAGTGGAGTCGCCAATTTCTGTTGAAGGAAAATCTCCCTGCGGACAGATAGATCTCCTCAAAGAGCTAGACTCTTAAATCTAAGACAGAAAGTGCTTATCATGGTCACTGACTTCCTTTTAGATCTAGGTGGACTAGTGTGTGAGGAGGAAGGAGAAAAGAGGTACCTTTTACCAGTGTTTGTCCCTACACGCTCCGAGTTGAGCTCCAATCTTTCACTCCTCGATAAGCCATGTAGACAAACAAAGTATGCCCACTTCCTACTCTATCAAGATTAGTCCGAAATAGGTCTATCTACTAAAGAGACAAATTCATGTGAGATTGACCACGAATTAGAAAGAAATAGGCCAAGAAAATTATATTAATGAGGACAAAACATTGCTTATAGCCATGGATGGATTACAACAGTTTTGTCAAGTCCTCCTTGTCTAACCCTTGTTCAAAAGATCCACGACCTGAATGATGATGACTTCACTGATTGTTCCCTATGAGATCATAGGTCTCTTGCTTCCAAAATATCTCTGTTCTAGCACCACTTATGAGATCATAAGTTTGGTGTGATTCTCCTTGTCCAGTTCTCTTTCACCATTAGAAAGATTGCTTATATAGCCTTGGAGAGGCTCAACAACTTGAGATATCCTTGAGGAAGGTGAGGATTTTCCTCCTTCAGTTGAGGATCTGCCCTAAGATCATGGCTAGACTAGGGATTCGAGCTCAACTATCTTCTAAGAATGAAAATATCCTTCCCCTATTCATCTCAACAACTCAACTGTTGCCTAAAATAGGTAGCGCTCCCTCAAAAGGGAACTCAGAGCGCTATACCTCTCCCTAGTAGGCTTTAGGGGAGCTCCAACACTCCTGAGGGTAGGAGCACTCCTGTAGAAGGGCCAAATATCTTTATAATTCTCCCAGACAGTGTAAGGGGGAGCGCCAGCACTCCCAGAAGAGGTATAGGGGAGCACTCCCCTCCAAAAGCTTAGTTTTTTTAGTGTTTTCAGATGGCAAAAGGTTCATGAGCCTACTGACTCATTTCTTCTCTTCCAAATCAAATGTTTGAGGTGTTTCAAGTATCCTTCTCATGTCGTTATAGGCACGACATAGGCATCATGGAAATATGCTTTATTTAACACTTGTGACACTTGCGAGCAAAGTGCGACACTTGCAACCTTTATAATGATGACACTTGCGACACTATCAAAGTGAGTATTTTTTATGTGTAACAAGCCCTCGGAACCAGGTTCTCACTTTTCCTTCGAAATTTTGAACTAGGAGCCTTGACTAAACATCCTCGTGATCGAGGCCAAGGATATCGGTGAATTGATCAAAAAAATTTATGTGCTCAGTGGCAGTTAAGTCTCCCTCTCCTGTGAACTTTGGCAGGTTTTTCATATAGTTTTTGGGTAAATCATGGAGAGGAAATGGGAGAACTAAAGGAGCATACCTAGCAGCTACTTTAGCAAAAATTCTAGGAGGTGGGGGTGGTCCTTAACCGCCTCCTCCTCCCCCTCCAGCACCAAGTCCTCCTCCACCTCTCCCACCTCCAACACCACCTCCACCAACACCACCTCCTCCGGCAGCAACCATTGATAATCTGGGAGATGAAACTTGGATATTGTAGAGAGGATTTTCAAAGATGCATAGTGACCTTTCGGCTACTTCGGGATGAAGCAAAAGAGGTTCTGGGAACTGACCGTCGGGAGACAGAAAATATGAAAAGGGGGGAAAAGAGAGATGAGGACTAGGTTCTTCGGATTTGCAGGATATATAAATGGGAGAACCAACATGAGTTGAATCAGAGTGTAAGATATATTCTTGAAAACTTCGGGAAGATAGAATATTTACTTCGGGGACTGATGGAATATCAATCGAAGTAGGTATCAAGATAGGTCCTTTACCTTTATTAGTAAAGGAGGTAGTTGAATCATTTTCGGTCTTTATCTCGGGTAAAACCAATTTGGGGTTTATGATTTCGGCTTCAATTCTATCAGTTGATGTTTCTCCGAAATGGATTTGGGTGGAACCCTCTTGCGGAGTTAATTGTTCAAGTGGAACCTTAGCATTAGACTATGTGGGTTTAGGTTGGTAAACCTTACTTGTGGATGCAGTGGTCTGCTTGAGGTATCCCCTTGGTTTTAATATTTTTTCAGGGTCGGATATGGGCGTATTCTTCTTATCGTCTGGGTTCTGTCTGGTATTCCTTCGACCAAATGCCAATTTATTAGTTGTGGAGTCGCAAAGTGAAAGATAAAAATTAGCCTTATAATGTATTCAATATTTGTTCACTATCGAAGAGAGAAACTTACCATGTCGTTCTCCCAGAGAAAAATAACTTTGCTTCTCCGTCCCCGACAATGGCACCAAAAATATGGTGTTCCTGATATTAAACTTAAGACTCAAAGAACAATGTCAGGCATTAGGAAATTAAGGAATGTTTTTAAAAGTGCTTTTTCTTCTGTTAGTTGTGTAAGAATTAAATCCTCAAATAAAATTAATAGATGAACAGAATAGAGGACGTGTTTCATCATCTAAGTCAATTAATAAAATTGAGTGATGAGGGAGGAAATTACAAAACTGTCAAGAAAAATGAGGCATCAATTACAGATGAATCTTACCTTGTTTTCAGTAGAAGAAAATGTAGAATGTACCCCTGAAAGGATATATGATGTAGTAATCCAAGTAGCTTGCAGGTCTTGTATTTGCTAATAGAAAATATAGAGGAAAAACTGCTTGCTTATCAAATAAATAAATAAAATGTGATTACACTAGATGTTGTACTAAGTTGCAATCTTTCACTTATCAAGGAGTAACATAAAGAAAATTGTAGAGATGGAATACACGAAGAGCACATAACTCAAACTGCACAAAATTTGGAATCTCTATCTGCACTTGTATAAATACTCACAAAAGATGAGTTTTCTTAGTCACAATACAATAAGAAGAAGCCTGTGTTCAATATTAGAAAGATGTATTTATTCAAAAGGTTCTCAACCCTAAACGTTTGGAATTCTCCTTATTTCTAAAATAGTAAAAATTACAAAATGTAAAATTCGAAACGATTCACTTGCATCTCTTCTGTCTTTTCGTCTCACTGGAAGAGATGTTTTCTCTTCTTATTCTCCAGCTCAAAAAATAGTTGGTCTTCTAATCATGATATGTAAAAATGATGTGCATAGGTTATCTCATTGGTTTCCAGAAGTGTTTCATTTTCCTTTCTCAACACATTTAACGCACATGCCCACAAATTGTACCACCAATTTGGACAACTTTGTTAAATCGTTTGTCTCAAAAATATACAATTTATTTTATAAGTGAGGCATTCTATCTTCCACTCTCCTATCTTATGAAACTATAGACTGTAGCTATAGACTGGGTTTCACTAGCCACCTATCTATCTAAGTCATATCAATCGGTTTTAATTTCAATATTTCAGCCTGAGCCTCTTCCATGTTTGTCTTGATATTAAGTTGATGCTTCACTATATCAAATTGTCCTAAGACTTTAGATATGTTATATTTTCCAAATCCTAATGACTCTTTGTCGAGTGAATGAAAAGTTTCTTCACAAGCCTTTTTCACTTCCTTAACCATTCTTTTACTTTCGGCTATGTTAGTCTCCTAGGTTTTTAGTATAATATCACCTCTGGTTTGATCTGAAGGAGAAAATATAGATACCATATATACTTCTTCTCTTGCCAACAAAACAAATACTTCTTGGAAAGTAGCCCGAGCAACAATAACATCTCTCTCTTTTAAACAAATATTATTCAAAGCTTGGTCTACCACCCGAAAATGGTTTTGGACAACTTCTGCCTTAGTGAAAAGACTTTGTTGTGTTGATCCTAGCATCTCATGCACCTCCAATTCATTCAGTTGGAAAACTCTCATATCTACAGTCGTATTTTCAATCGAGTTTTTTCTGTTCTATAGTTGTTTTACCAATTCTCCATGCTGAAAGGCCCATTCTCTACTCACCTGTGCGTTCTTGTGCATTTAATCGAGACTGGATTTAAGTTGTTGGATTTCCTGGGTATCACACACTCTAATATGCTCAAAAATATTTTTCATCTCGCTCCTGGCATTCTTTTCCACAGTCTTTACTTGATTTTGCAATTAGCTTATCAACAGGTCCTTCTGCTTCAATTGTTCTTTTAAATTTCCAACTGAAAATTGGTTTGTTGTTACAAAATCTTCCAGAGAGCCTGCCACCTCTGTAGCGAAGTCTTCCTCTTCCAATACCTATCCATCAAATAACACTGTGTGTCTTTTGACAGCTGCGCCTTCCTTCTGGTGCAGTTCTCTCTTTACCACAACCCTTCTTTTCTTGTTGAAAAAAAATTCAGAAGGAGGCATCTCTTCAACCGTAATAGGTGTAAGATCCTTTATAAACACTACCTCAGCACTCGGGTTTCCTCTATTGAACTATAAAGGTGTGATTGATTGGATAGGGATACCAATCTCCTTGAATGGTTGTTTCCCGAGCATGTTAGTAGCTGATTTGTCTGGCATGGACATTGGTCCTTTCTGAGCCAAAACCTTTGTCTTCTCCCATATTTCTTGAGCATCTTGTCCACTAGAGTTCTTTGTTTCTAAATTCCGGAGCTCAATTTCCTGTGTAGCTGGGAGTGTGGGGATTTCTCCCTGCAAGACCTTCATAAGGCTATTTCTCCTATGCCTTTGGAAATTATAGAATTCGACCAATTGGTCTAGAGCCAGAGTTTGGAATTGGCTCAAAACTTCCTGATAGGATCTAACCCCTCAGAATATATCATCATGAGGAGAATCTTCATGCTCTTACCTTCTCAAATTACAAGAGGCCATGTGGTTTCCCATGATCTTTTGAGGATTGTGTTTCTTCAACTCAATATCGACAAGCTTAATTTCTTCCAAGGTCGCGGCCTCTACTTTCAAATGGTCGAAATCTGAAAGTGAAAACATACCAATATGCAAGGGAGAAGTAGGCCATACCTTTTTCTGCAAGGCTTTTATCTCTTTACTGACTCCACCCAGTATAGTTTGTCGCACTACTTCTCTACACAACAATCGGTGTGGTAGAAACTTGGGCAAGGCGTGCGAAGGAACCCAACAACCAAAAACCCTGATATAGGAAAAATGTTCTTCAATATACCAGTCGGCTATCTTCCCTAGGTTGGCTACCATTATGTTAGAAATATTGGGAGGTGGGTACCCATATATGGTGATATGCATTGGCACCACCACATAATTGCAGATTTCATAAAAGAAATATTTCTCTTTATCTTCCCATAACTTTGAATGATAAGGATGTATTTCTTCAGCATTGTCTGGAGTCCAGCTCCAACCCATCAAAGGAAAAGATGTCATAAAACAAATGGCATCCATAAGATAAGATGACATGTAAAATGAGGTAGGTCGTCCCTTGGATTTCAATGCCTGATACTCGGTGATTGCTTGGGCCAGATTGTTTGATAATATTTTGGCTCAATTGAATGGAAAACCCTCTGCAACTTCATGCATGATCGGTACCCATGATAATAAGAAGTGGGCAGAGTTTTCTCTCCCAAAAATTGTACAGAGCATCATGGCCACATACATCATATGAGAGTCTAATGATGAGGTGGCGTATATGCCATGGGTTTCTACTCTGAATTTCTCAGGGTGTGCCCACCAATATTTGATCAAATCAGGGTAATTCTTCACACCTTTTGGGCACTCGTCTTCCTCGAATTTTTTTAAGAAGTCAACATTATAAGTGTGTTTGAATGCTGGGGACAATTTGTACATCACCTATACATGTTTTGGGCGGAAATATCCATCAACATCTTTCTGCGCAATGTAGATGGTCCTGGTAGCAACGTCAACGTTTTCCAGGGCCCAACCTATCATGTCATTATACGGCATGAGCCTCGGCCTCATACCTACCTTATGCAGCTTTGATTGGGCTATGTATTTGAGCTTTGTCTCTTGAGTCTCGGTGCCTTCATCATCTGACTCCTCAGGACAATGTTTTAGCTCGTATTGTATGATATTACAGACCTGCATCCAAGTTTTTATGGTCTCCACAGCTCTCGGTGATGTGTCCGAGAAGACATCTGTGTTTTGGCCCGAGCTCTCACCAGTCCGTTTAACTATTTTTCGCTGAGCCATGGGAGTAGTAAACACAACACTTTGTTACCTGTCACAGAAAATGCACAAGACTTATTATCTCACTAAGATTTCTCTGAGAAAACGCGAATGTGATTCATAATGAAAATATCTCTTCCTTTTAACTGCGTCGATTTATCAATACCTCTACTGACGAAACATTTACTTTCTTTAATGAGTCAGATTTAGGCGGTGGTCTAGGATCTCATTTGGAATGATTGTCGTAAATCAATTATTAATGTCATTAATTTTAGGGAAAAGCACAGATGAAACTTGAATTTATCCAAGTCATTATTCAGCGAAGGATTAATTACATGATAGTCGTCGTTAATGCATCAGTTAATTACACTTATCGTTAAGTAAATTTAGGAATTTTGAATCTCGGGATATCCTATAACATTTCAAGGTGTGACTTCCGACACGTGAAATTGCGATGTGATTAATTAATTTTGATCATGTTTAACCCTTTTAAATAATCGTGATTAACCTAATAAAATTTCACGATTTCAAATATCGGGACTTTGATAGTCGCTACATGTAGGATCCATGAAATGAGAAATTGCGATAGGATTAATTAACCATTAATCATTTTTAATCTTTAATTAATTTAGTTTAATGCTTAAGATAGTTTTGCGATTTTAGCTATCGGGACTTTGGAGTTGTTACATGTTGAAATTTTTGCAATCGCGAAACTCCGAAACCTGACATTTTGAAAGTAGTCTTTAGTGATTTGACTCGTTAACGAGTAGGCGGCTCCATAACTTTTAATATATTAGGATTGTTTGATTAAATGGGAGACTACATCAATGGAGAGAATCAAGCACGCATTTTTTTATTTAAACAGGAATGAAATCTATTTAAAGTCTAAAGTTTATAAAAATATATGTGTTCCAACACATGGCATTAAGATACACATCTTGCTGAACCTATCCACTACAACATACAAATATTCATGACCCCTTTTCGACATTGGTAAACCCCCTACAAAATCCATGGAGATACTTTCCCACGGATGGGATGGAACAGGTAGTGGTGAGTATAGCCCCAGTTTTCTATTAATGGGCTTACAAGTAGAAAAAATCACACACTCCTTTACATATTTAGTTACAATCACTTTCATTTGAGGCCAGTAACAAAACCTCTACAAATGAGCCATAGTTTTTCCTACCCCAAAATTCCCAGACATGAGAGAAGTGTGAGCTTCTCATATTACATGGACTCGTTCACTTGTAGGAATACATAGCTTTCCAAGATGGTAGAGTAGGTTTCCCTGCAGACAATAGTTCTCTACCTGTGCACCATGGGTTAACTTCTCATATAATTCTTTACAATATTCATCAATGGCATATTGTTCCATATAGCTATCATGAGATAAAGAAGAATTTTTCAAAATAATAGAAGCAACAATAGAAGGTCTAGAAAGCATATCAACTACCTTATTACTTGTACCCTTTTAGTACTTGATTACCAAATGAAATTGTTGTAGGAAACCCATCCATTTGTAATGTCGACATTGTTGTAGTTTGGTTTGTGCTTGGAGATACTGTAAGGGTTGATGATCTATATGTATGATTGTTTCCTTCCCTAACAAGTAGTGATTTCATTTCTTTACACTTTGAACTAATTCATACAACTATGTATCATATGTAGGATAGTTAACAACAACTTGGATAAAAGTTTCAGAGTTGTAACAGATAGGCTGACGATATTGCATCAATATTGCACCCATGGTGTATCCGTTGGCATCTGTCTCAATCTCGATGGGTATTTGAAGATTTGGAAGTGCTAATACTGGTGCGGTACTGATCTTTTCCTTCAAAGTGTCGAAATCTTTTTGTTGCTTTCGTCCCCACTGAAAAGTTTTCTTCACACTGGTTAAGTCATGCAAAGGAGCTACTATAAAGGAGAATTTTGAAATGAACCTCCTCCAATATTGGACTGCACCTAAGAAGCTCTGCATCTCGGTTACACTTTTGGGCTCATGCCAATTTACAATTACATCAATATTGGAAGGATCGATTTTTAATTGTCCCCCTCCTACAATATGACCTAAGTACACAAGTGCAGTCTTTCCAAATTCAAATTTGGACAATTTTACATACAACTTTTCCATTTGCAAAGTATCCAATACTTGCTTTACATACATCACATGTTCATCTCAAGTCCCACTAAATATAAGAATGTTGTTTAAATATACAATCACAAAATCATATAGAAAAGGCCTGAACACATCATTCATCACACACATGAAGGTTGTCGGAGCATTACAAATCCCAAACAACATAGCTAACCACTCAAATAGTCCTTTTTTGGTTTTAAAGGCAGTATTCTATGCATCATGTTCTGCAACCTTGATCTGATGGTATCCACTGTGCAAATCCAACTTAGTGAAATAAGTAACATTCATTAACTGATCAAGTAAATCATCTATACGAGGAAGAGGGTATCAATTTTTCACTGTGATTTTATTTAAGGCCCAGTAATCGACACACATTCACCATGTACCATCTTTCTTTGGCACCATCATGAAGGGAGAACCACAAGGAGATGTGTTGGTCTTGATGACCCCTTGATCCAATAAGCCTTGTACCTACTTCTTGATCTCTGTCATCTCTACAACTGACATCCTGTACATGCCCACATTAGGAACAGGAGAATCTTGCTGAAGATGTATTTCATGTTGGATTTCCCTCTTAGGAGGTAATCCAACTGGTTCCTGGAAAATATCATCATACTTAGAAACAATATCAAGTAATTGTTTCTTATGAGAAGGATCACATCCTTGGAAAGCGTCGGATGTTCCAACATCTTTCTCCCTTACGACCATGAGTACATATCTCTTATTAGTGTTTATGAGTCTCTTCATTTGTCCTACACTAATAATTGTTGTGTTTACCCTCATGCTGTGAGATCTAACAATATATTCCACTCCCCCTTAGTAAGGTGGTATATGTTCTCATGAAAGAAGAAGATTTATTTTCTATCATAAAGATAAGGACTCCCCAACACTATGCCACATATATCAAGTGATAAAACATCCAAATCCACTTCATCAATCAACTTTGAAGAAATAGCAAATCTGACCCTACATTGTTTGGTGACATTAAGTTTTGCTTTATCACATATCCAACCAAGAGGATAAGTCTTTGGATGTGGTTTCATTTGAAGGCCCATCTTTTTGACAAGTGCTTCAGATATCAAGTTTACGTGGGAACCCAAATTAAATAATGTGTCTATCTTAGTGTGTTTAGATACAACTCTTATGTGAAATAGATCATTCCTCATGCATTCATCATCATGAGGTTCATTATTGGAATTTGAACTAGCATGAAGGGAATCTTTACCTTGTACTCCAACCGTTGTGATATTTCCTTCGTCTCCTGAATTGGAACCAAGATCTTGTTGCTATTTTTGTCTTCCACTTTCCACCGAATTGTTTCAGTCTCTTCTCTAGATGTAGTTTCGAACAGTGTTCATCATCATGACCACTTTTCTTGCAATGATGCAAGACGGATTTCCTTCTTCTCTCTTTACCGTGGAGGTCTTCTTGTCCTTCCTCTTAAACTTATTAAATGGCTTATGTGGGAGATTCAAAGGTTTCTTTGTGGGATCTTCTTGAACATGATTTCCCCTGTTCTCAAGGTGAGTGGCTTGCACACAAACTTCGTCAAGATTGGTGGGGTTAAACAATAGAAAAATATGACGAATATAACTGTGAAGTGCACCAATATACTTCAATAACGTTTCATAAGAATCCAAAGTAATGTTTAATGAAAGAGATTTCTTCCTAAATTCTTATGTGAAACTTTATACAGTTTGACCTTTACTTTGTCTTAAATTTTTCCATTCCATCATTGCTTTATGTAAATAACCCAATGGATAAAATTGCTTCCTTATCGCTGATTTAAATTCTGTCCATGAGGAAAGAAGATTACCACACTTACTTATGTCGTGAAGTTTTCTCTCCCACCATACAAGAGCAGTGCCTTCCAACCGAAGAGAAGTCATTTGCACTTTAACTTCCTCTGCATCAATATGTTGAACATGACAATATACCTCAACCTGTCGAATCCAATTATCTAGATTTTCAGGATTAGCATCTCCATTAAACATAGGTAAAGCAAATTTCACATCAATATTTAATAATGGTTTCTTAAAAGAAGCTTTATGGATAGAATGATGAGAATGAAGAGAATGCTCAGAGGTAGAAGAACTAGAACTTGATGGTGAATATGGAGGCTTGGTAGGGTCTCCTCCAACCCCTTGATTTACCAAAGCATCATCATCATCTTGTGCATCATTTTTCTTCTCTTTCTTCTTCATCCTATTCTCGTAGTCTCCATACATTCGTTCGACCATTTCTGGCATGCGGTAAAAGACCATATGGAAGTTTTTTTCCTGTTCATCATGCTTGTCCTCTTCTGCCATTTTCTTCCTTCGGGATGCACAACGAACTTCGAGATTGAAAGTCTTAAAATTTCTTTCACTCTGCTTATGCTTGGCCCTAGTAAGCATTCACACTCAACAATTCACATCAAAGATGACTTCTCAAATACCAACATGATCTAGGATCTTTTCATCGAAGTGACTTATAAAGAATTGTATTAAATAAGCATAAATTAAAGTGCACCAGTAAAGAAGGAAAATCTCAATAATGAAGAGACATAAGAATCAAATTTGAACACGAAAACTTGATAACAAAGTTTTTCCCTGGTGAACTATGTCTTCGAGTCCTGCTCTCAAATGGGTAGGCCTTTTTATTAACTCACCAAAAAATTTGGAAAAATACATAAGTATACCTAATTCTAGAATTAAGGTGCAGAAGCTTTGCTCAGATCAGAAAACAGACAACACCATTGAATTTATGGCATCGAATTACCCAAAAAAGACTATCTCCACGCCTCAATATGACTCTGGCACTTCTAGGCCCAAGAGAAATTTTGTCTCATTTTCCGTGCCTGCAACCTGCAATTAATTCATAAAAAATTACTTCAAAAATTGTGTCAGGCCATACCGTCGCGTGCCCCTGCTCCTTCCCCCCGTGCACTGACGAATTTACAAATTTAAATAATAACTATGGGAGGTATAAAGAATGGGGTCATTTCGCCCAATGGTGGCAGAACTATAGTTAAGGCATATGCATAGGGGGAGGTACCGGGGTCGAGCTCGCGAGCCTCCCCTTTT
>JASDQU010173558.1:1492-19831 GCA_032191745.1 Picea mariana | reverse complement strand
AAATTCCTCCTTCTTTCCTAGTGTTTCTTCCTGGCTCCATGCACACCTTGCAGAGCTTCAAATGAAGCGAAACAATTGAAACTGAAAAACTACTATTCACACTTCCATTCACTCATAGTGAGATTCATTCACTTTCTCATAAAAACATAAACAACAGAAAAATGCAAACACAGTTCACAGACCATGCATCTGGGTCAATTTTCCTTCTGTTATATTCGCAAGTGCCAAAATGGATACAAAAATATCCAAATTACAATAGCTTCAAAAACTTGAGGTTTTTTTCTAACTTATAGTTCTCCTACGACTACTCTCCCTCTATATTGCAGCTCTCCCTATCTGAATAGACAAAAACTCTATTTAACCCAGAGGTATTTCTAGGGTTTCCCCTGACTACTCATCTACTCTAAGACTTAATCTATTGGCTAAATTAGACCAGTCGCATTCCAGAGCCGTAGTGGAAACTCCTACTCCTCTTGTGATTTTCAAAAACGTGCCTTAAAGGGTAAATTTCAGAATTGGTTCAAGCGTACCTCCAAAGGTAAATTCCAGCGCTGAGTTAAGGAGGGTTTCAAAATTGGCTGCAACTGCCAACATTGAAGTTCTATAAGAACTCCCACGTGCTAATTGGTCCTACCTGTGCACACTTGCTAGCGATGGTCCTGCATCATACTCCCCTAGACAAAAATTCATGGACTCCTGTCCATGAGCTCCTGCAATGATTTTCCCTGCTTCTGGATGGTAGCTTTGTTTTCCCAACTAGTATCTTCTATTGGGTTCTCCTTCCATTTGACCAGATATTCAATATAGGTTTTTCTTCTGATCTTCTTGCCAATCCTTTGATCTACAATTTTCTGCATATGTGGCTTTTCTACTACAGGCATCTGTTTCTCCCATTGAATCTTTTCTTGATCTTTTGATCCCTTTATGTCATCTTTCCTGTAAGGATACAGGTCTAAAACATTGAATATGGGCGATGTGACCACACCATATGGTAGCTCAATCTCATAGGCGTTTGCATCAAACTTCCTCAAGATATTACAGGGTCTTATCTTCTTTATTTTCAATTTGTTATATGTTCCCCTATGGAATATTTCCTTCATGATATGTGCTAAAACCTGATCTCCTACTTCAAATTGAAGTTCCCTGTGATGTTGATCAACTCTCTTCTTGTATTTCTGGTTAGAACTATGAAACTGTTCTCTAATCTAGTTATGGAGTTTCTGCATTTCAGTAGCAAAATATTCTTCTCTAGGGATTCTGATCTCACCCTGTTCTAAGTCTCTCAACTCAGACACTCCCCTTGGTTTCACTCCATATAATATTTGGAATCGAATCTTTCCAGTGCTCCTATTTGGTGAGTCATTGCATGCAAACTCTGCTTGTGGCAAAATTTGATCCCACTGATTATGATGTTCAGTGACTAAACTCCTTAATAAATTTCCCATACTTCTATTCACTACCTCAGTCAGCCCATATGTCTAAGGGTGATAAGTTGAGATGAAAGAAAAACCTATCCCCATATTCTTCCACAATGTCTTCAAAAAGTGACCAACAAATTTTGTGTCTGTGTCCGAGACAATGCTCCTAGGTAGGCCGTGAGCTCTCGCAACTTCTTTGAAAAACAGATTTGCAACATGTGTTGCATCACTGGTCTTCTGGCATGGGATGAAATGTGCCATCTTTGAAAACTTGTCCACTAGCACAAATATGGAATCAAATCCCCTTTTTGTTCTTAGCAATCCCAATATGAAATCCATGCTTATTGCATCCCAAGGCCTCTCTAGTATTGGCAATGGTTGATACAATCTAGTGTTCTGTCTTTTCCCCTTTGCATGTTGGCAGATCCTACATCTGTTCACAAACTTTATCACCTCTGTCCTCATACTTGGCTAGTAGTATGAACTTCTTAACTATGCAAATGTTTTATCATGGCCAAAATGTCCAGCCAATCCTCCACTATGCTTCTCCTTCGGAAGATTATCCCTCATTGAACATTTTGGTATGCATAATTGATTGCCCTTGAACAACAATCCCTCTTGAATCATGTACTTCATCCACTGGCTCTTGTCTCTCAACACAGGATTAGCACATGCTTCATATGCCTCCTTGAAATATGCATCATCATGATACATATCATTCAGGTGTTCAAACCCATTTTGCATAAATAAATTTTGGATAAATTCAACCCTTTTTGCATGCCTCTGATTCAATTTTTCTTGTCTACTTATGAATTTTAAAGCTTGTTTATCGCTATACAAGTCAAATTCTTGTGGGACAAGATAATGACTCCATTTCTTCAAGTCTTGAATTATGGCATAAAACTCATTTTCATATGCGGAGTACATCCTCTTGGTCTCATTCAGCTTCTCACTGAAATAGGCAACATGTCAATTGCCCCGACTCAGAATTGCTTCTATTATGACTCCACTTGCATCACATCTTACCTAAAATGTCTTTTCAAAATTTGGCAACACCAAAATTGGTCATTCTGATATCTTCTCCTTCAGTATATTGAATCTCCTTTTGGCCTCCTCTGTCCATTTGAATGACTTGTGCCTTTTCTTCACGGTATCCATCATTGGTGCACAAATCCCACTAAAGTCTCTAATGAACTTCCTATAGAAACTCTCTAATCCATGAAAGATCCTTACCTCGAACATGCTCCTTGGTGATAGACATTCTTTGATCACTTTCACCTTTTCTGGATCCATCTTCAGTTCATTTGAAGAGATCACAAAACCCAAATAAATGAGTTATGTTTTCATAAAAGAGGACTTCTTTAGATTTATCAACAACTTCTCATGTTGTAGCCTCCTCATTACTAACGTTAGGTGCCTCAAATTCTCTTCTTTAGTCTTGTTGAATATCAATATATCGTCTAGATATACAACTACAAATTTTCCAATGAAATCTTTCATAATTTCGTTCATCAACCTCATAAAATTTCTCGGGGCATTTATTAAGCCAAATGGCATAACAAGCCACTCATACAGACCTTCATTTTTCTTAAATGTTGTTTTCCATTCATCAACTTCTCTCATCCTGATATGGTGATATCACTTTTCAGATCTATCTTAGAAAATAAATTTTCTCCACTTAAGCAATCCATTAAATCATCCATTCTCAGTAAAAGGAATCTATACCTGATGGTGATATTTTCGATGGCTCTCGAGTCTGTGTACATTCTCCATCCTCCATATTTCTTTGGGTTCAACACAGTTGGCACTGCGCATGGACTCAAGCTCTCTCTGACCAAACCCTTTTCTAGCAACTCTTGGACTTGGTTCTTCACCTCCTCATTCTCTCGAGGTGCCAATTTATATGTTGTTTTGTTTAGCAGGCTCGCTCTTGGTATCAAGTCAAGATGGTGAATGATACTCTTGATGGGTGGCAATGAGTTTGGAAACTAATCCACCACTATATCAGTGAAATTATCTAGCAATTCCTGAACTTCTTCAGGAAAATCATCCATCGATGTACTTGTAAGGATAACTCTGGGATTTCTCACCGCAACGAATTGCATCTCCTATTCTTCGTTGACTTATTTTAGGAGTTTCTTACCACTCATCAGAATTATCCTTGTGTTGGCTTCCTCTTTCACTCTCTTCTCCTCCATTGGCAGCAACATATGTGTCCTACCATTCGTCTACAAGGTATATGTGTTTTTCCTCCCAGCATGAATGGCATTCCTGTCAAACTTCCATGGTCTTCCCAATAGAATATGTCATACGTCCATAGAAATTACATCACACAGGATTTCACCTTTATAACCTCCTATCTTAATTTCAACCAGGCATTGTTTAGTAATCGTTACTTGGTGTCCTTTTTGCAACCATGAGACTTTGTATGTCTTTGGGTGTGCAGTTGTCTTCAGCTCCAATTTATAAACCATCTCTGTGGATATTAGGTTGTCAATGCTCCCACTATTAATGATCACCTTTCATACTTTATCCTTAGTTTTGCAAGCTGTCCTGAAGAGATTGTTCCTCTGCACTGGCTTTTCAACCTCTACCTCTGGTTTTAAGAGATTTTTTCTCAACATCAGGGATGCTCCATCCTCTACTCCTTCTGCTTCAACACCTCTTCACTATGATTCTGAAATGTGAGCTTCTCCTCCTTCCTTCTTCTTCTTGGGGCATTCCCAAGACATATGTCTTCTTTTTCCATAGGCATAACATCTTACTCCTCCTCTGCCTCTTCCTCTAGAAGAGTTTCTTCCACCATATTGTCTCCCTCTATAACTTCCTCCTCGTTCGAAGTGATTGTGTGGTTTCTCCACTTCATAATTGGAATGATGTGTTATGTCATGGTTAAACCCCTTTCCTTTTCTTGGGACCAAGCTTTTACCTCTTCCTCACTAGATTTGTTTTTTGGTCAGCTTCTCCTCTGTCTTCAATGCAAACTGATAAGCATCCTCCATAGTCCTAACTATCATCATGATGATCTCATCCTAGATTTCATATCTCAAGCCATTTATATATATGGAAACTTTTTCTTCATCTCTCTCCCTTTTTCCAGTTCTGACGTTCAGCCGGTAGAACTCCTCGGTGTACTCCTTAACTTTCATCCCTTTCTGTCTCAGGTTCTATAGCTTCTTGAAAAGGTTGATCTAGTAGTCCTTGGGTATGAACTTAGCCTTCATCTTGGCTACCATTATGTCGCAACTCTTTGTCCTTTGCTTTCCTTTACTTCTCCTCTCAGCCTGCAGTTCGTCCCACCATAGTGCTGCATGCCCTTTTAGCCTGGTGACTACTTGTTTCACCTTCTTCTCCTCGTCAACATCTTCATAGTCGAAGTGTTTGTCCATGGATATTATCGAATACAACATTTTTTCAGCATCTAGATTATCCTCATACATGGGAACCTTTATCTTAGCTCTGCCTCCCAACCTGGCAACTGCTCTCAACAAATGTTCTTTTGTAGAATCCTCTCCTACAGCTTCTTTAACCTCAACCTATTCACTTTTTGCATCACTGATGTCTCCAACATCAGGTGCTCTTCTCTGCGCTTATTCCATCATTTCCAATATGGCACAAAGCTCTCGCATCTCCCTCTCTATAGTACGATTGGATAAAGGTGCCTCTCCTCGTCTCCTTGGTGGCATTGTGTTGACTTCTTGTCACACAAATAGTACAACTTCAAGTTCTTTGTCTCCTCCTTTTCTCTTTTTCTCTCACCTAAAGTCTACAGAAGAAGAATTTAAAATCTAATACCACCTGATGCAAACCCCCTATCCCTCATAAGGGTCGCACAACCTCTTGGTCAGGATCTCTGATTCTGGAGACGGAATGGATCTTCTGGTTCTGAGCTGAAACCTATAACACCAAGTCCACAGACCCTTGTCTGTGTTTTTCCCATGCAAGCTAGCACTAGGCATAAGCCCCAAACTCCACGTGACCACAGGTATGAGCACAGGGTTTTCGATGCAATGGTTCCCTGGCGCAGACCCCTTTGAGTCCCAAAATTTCGATGAGGGCTAACGAAGATTAGCTCCTCCCTTTCCTAATCTCACATGATCACATGCCCATGACCACCAGCTCTGCCACGAAGCACTTATGGCTCCTCCAAGTCATGAAAGTAGAAATCATGATGATCTAGGATCTACGGTCCATATCTCCCTTTGATCAATGGCTACGATCAATTCGGCATTTCGTATTTCATGAATTCTCAATTCAATAATTTTGTTCACTCCTCTCTGTCGCCAAAATGCTGAAATAATCCCATGTTGTAGATCAACATCCCTAAGCCTCCGAATATCCGACGACTTTGATATTGTCAGGGTTTTGTTGGTTGAGAGTCTTGGTTGCTAGTCCTTTATGCTCCCGGTTTCCAAAATGCTGAAAGATTGAGGCATTTGATCAATGGCTCACAATGCCCCTTAATATCTATAGCCCAGATCCTCTCCTCTCGAATCGCTATTTCGCGATTCGGGGTTTTGGGAGTCAAGGACCTCTGTCCTCCCAACCTACGATACCTGAAATCATGAGGTGGACCAAAGGTCCAGATCTATCTGGGATCGACAACTGTTATCCCTCCTGATCTTTGGGAGTTGAAAAATCCTCGCCGTTAAACTTCTCATAGCTCCACTTGATCCAACGGTCTACGGGGATTCAACGTTCCTCCTCGAGGGCTCTCCACCATCTGTTCAAATCTTTGAAATTCTCCCTCCTGGGCATACACAACGTTAAACACTGTGCACTTGTATTGAATCTGATGATCACTGAGTTCCCACCATGATCCAATGATCGACAACACTCCTTTTCCTTAGCTTTTTTACTCTCTCATTCTTAGAAGATTTTCTAAGTCCCGAAGACTCGATCTTCGCCTTCTCCTGGGAAATGGGTTCCTTGGATCTTGATAACACTTATCTAAAGTGTTATTCCTTCTGAGCTTTTCCTTGTGTAGGCCTAGACTTCCTGCGCATTCCTTGCGTCTGAGGGATTTAGATAACTCAAATCCAAGGGATTTATCACAGAGAAATTCCTCCTTCTTTCCCTGTGTTTCTCCCTGGCTCCATGCACACCTTGCAAAGCTTCAAATGAAGAGAAACAATTGAAACTGAAAAAATACTATTCACAGTTCCATTCACTCATAGTGAGATTCATTCACTTTCTTATAAAAATATAAACAATAGAAAAATGAAAACATAGTTCATAGACCATGCATCTAGGTCAATTTTCCTTCTGTTATATTCACAAGTGCCAAAATGGCTACAAACATATCCAAATTACAATAGCTTCGAAAACTTGAGGTTTTTTTCTAACTTGCAGTTCTCCCGCGACTACTCTCCCTCTATATTGTATCTCTCCCTATCTCAACATACAAAAACTCTATTTAACTTAGAGAGGTTTCTAAGGTTTCCGCTGCCTCCTCATCTATTCTAAGACTTAATCTATTGGCTAACTTAGACCAGTCTCATTCTAGAGCCATAGTGGAAACTCCTGCTCTGCTTACGATTTTCAAAAACGTGCCTCAAAGGGTAAAGTTTGGCACTGGTTCAAGCCTGCCTCCAAAGGTAAATTATGGCGCTAAGTTAAGGCATGTTTCAAAATTGGCTGCAACTTCCAACATTGAAGTTGTAGAAGAACTCCCATGTGCTGAGTGGTGCTGCCACTGCGTGCTTGCTAGTGATGCTTCTGCATCAACTAGGTTTATTCACTTACTAGTTAAAATCAAGACGTTCCCTTTAGGATGCACTATGTGCTCCAAGGGTGTCACTCGCCTCTTTTCATTTTATTTATGTGACGTTCCCTTTAATATGCACTACGTTATCTAAGGGTGCCAGTCGCCTCTTTCCATTTTCTTTGCGTAGCGTGCCCTTCAAGATGCACTATGTGCTCCAAGGGTGCCACTCGTCTCTTGACTGAATTTGGTAGACATCAAACATTTGGAGTCAATACTCTTCCATGTAATCTTGTGGGAGACTAAGGGCCTCTAAGGAATAAGGCCCCTACCTTATTGCACACCCCTTAGAATCATCGTGAGCGGCTATCACAGTCTTCCCTTACGACATCACATGTGTTCTAGAACTAGATAATTGTTAACCTACAGTTCGAGCCACGGTGGGAGTGCTAGTAGGTTGTGGTAGGGTTGTTTCCACACCTCTCCCTCAATGTGTATCGTTGTCATGCGTGACCCCTCTACTTCATATGTGAGCCTGGTCGGCAAGCAATCATCAGCCTGCATCCATCAGAAAATCATGTCAGTGAAAATAATCCATCATCATAACATCTAATCACATGTACATATGTCACATCAACAACATTCAAACCCAATAGTCCACTCCCTGACTCGATCTGGAGTCCAAGGGGTTTCATCAATGCCTCTGCATCCTCAAGGTCCAAAGTCTTGCACACTTAAGACAACCCAGTCAATAGCACCTATCTATGTAAATGAAACCAATAACATATCATCAAATCCATAATATCTCATAATCATAATCAAAACGACCAATAATTATAATAACCCGGATCACTTGCAAGCAAGTGTCCTAAAAGAATATGTTTTCTCAGTACGCGCAAGAGTGGGATGTTACATACACCCCCTCTTGATTTAAACTTTGTCCCAAAGTTTCACAGTATATAAATGCCGAGATAAAGTGTATCATAGTAACATTAGTCTATCTATCAAACAAAAATGGAAACTGTTGGCGCATAACATACGTGTCCTCACAGGTCGCTGAGTGCGAACTATAGTTCTCCCACTGAACCTTGACCTGATCTATATTTCCACATTGTAGTTGTTGAATGCGATGGTCCAAGATGTGGATTGGCTCCGTCGTGAGCACACCCTCATCAGATACCTACAAGAAACTCATGCCAATAACACGTGTAGGATCACTAATATACTGTCTCAGAACATATACATGAAAAACATTGTGGATACGCAAAAAAAATCACACAAGGATGGTCTATAGTCCATGAGGCCCTTCTTTTCCACAATCTTGAAAATTCCCACAAACCTAGGAGAGAGTTTAGCACCCTTACCAAACTTGATCGAACTCTTATGCGGTTTCACTGACAAGAAGACTCGATTGCCAACTTCATAACTATGATTGACACGACGCACATCGACAGAACTCTTTTGTCGATCCTGCGCTTCCTTGATCCTTTGTCTTATTGTTTTCATTTGATATTCCATTTCTTGTATCGCTTCTGGTCCCACCAGGACCCTATCCTCAAGCCAATCCCAACTCAAATACTTTTGACATGGTCACCCGTAAAGCAACTCGAAAGGTGCCATATTCATGGTGCTTTGATTTGTTATATGCAAATTATACTAGTGGCAAGAATTATTCCAAACGCTTATGTTGGTCCATAATGTACATACGCAACATATCCTCCAAGATTTGGTTTTTTTTTTCGTTCTGTCCATCTATCTCTAGGTGCTACACAGTACTAAAGTTAAGTTGGGTTCCCAAGGCCTCTTAGAAACTAGTCCAAAATTGTCCAGTAAACATTGATCCTCGATCATATATAATTCTCTTGGGCACGCCATGCAGCCTCACAATCTCACCGATGAAAACTCTATCTATGTCAGGTGCCTGATACGTCGTACACACATGAATAAAATGAGCACTCTTCGTCAGAGTATCCAATACAACAAAAATTGAGCCATGTCTCCTTGTCGTCAATGGAAATCCAACAATGAAATCCATCGAAATGAACTCCCATTTCGATTCAGGAATAGCGTGTGGTTGTAGTAATCCTGCCAGATGTCTATGTTCAGCTTTCACCTCCTAAAATTCTAGACATTTGGCCACGTAGTTGACTATGTCTACCTTCATTCCTTTCCAGAAGAATAAAAGCTTAAGGTCTGCCCTCATCTTCGTGACTCTTGGGTGAGACATGTACACTGCTTTGTGAGCCTCATTTAGGATCAAAATATTTCATAAATAAAACTTAACCCTGAACCCTCTGTTCGTAAAATATCTCTATGGTTAAATCGTTAAAAATATTTATACCATTTTACACAGAGAGGTGCGATAGATAACACTCTCATGCTCTATCTTAATTCCTTAATTTGAAATTGTGTTACTCTGATTTTTACTGTCTGTATGCTCAAAAATTTATTCTCTATGTAGGAAAAAGGTTACTCACCATAAGAAAAATTTCTAACTAAGCCTATAAGTTTTCGTCTTAACCCTTCGTGTTCCATGTTCTTACACAGTAGTGTAAAATCCTAAAACTTTTCTCTGTATATATATATACCAGGAACTGTAATATCCTTTGTCTGTGGAAATTATCGTTTAAACAAATTGGTTAGGCAGAGGAATCACCTTACCCTCTGTGGGGTTGGGAAACTATGTTTTTATTTAATTATTAAACATTGTGCAACATGTAATTCATATAATTTACCGTATGACTCATAATTTGTATAATTTATTTATTTCTTTCATAGTTATACTCTTGCATCTTTTAAATCCTTGTTATTATAATTGTAGCTTTCCTTTTGTACTTTATAAAAGACATTTAACTCATATTTCATAAATTAATGGCAAGGCCTTGGCTATTTATTTCGAGGGTACCCATCATTTGGATTAAGGATCCACCTTCCCCCTTTGGTCGTGGGTGGATCGTCGCACTAGTTCTAGTGGTGACTGGGTCCTTTACCGAGTTCGAGATAAGTACTCTTTCATCCTGGTTAATTAAGCAATTTGTTTTCAACCATTTTCTTTAAGGATAATATAGTTTTCTAAACCCTACCCCTTTTATCTCTGTAGGTTTAATAAGTTCGAACGAAAATGGATCAAAGAGGCCACCTTGCTCGAAAAAGGTATTCGAGTTTCGATCTTGGCATTTTGTGCAAAAATTCTCAGGTTCTGTCTACTAGTGGTATAGGGGTCCTTACCCTATGGTACTCCACTGTAATAAATTTTGAACCAGGGTTCCTTGGCTGTACCGATCATTTGTGCTTTATTCTTAAATGAACATACATGTTACTGAAATCATTTGAAGAAGTTTCAAGTATTGTAACAACTATTGTAGCATGTATTTGTAGCCCATCGAAAACCATTGTTTATAGACCTAATGTAATATAAATATGGACTGTTAAATATCCTATATGTTCTTTTATAGCCCTTGTATGATTTGACCAATGATAATTCCTTATACACTCATGCAAATCAAGGATTGATGGGATTTTTTTCTTTATATGAAAACAATATATTTATCTATACAACTCCATGCATCTCTCTCTCTCTCTCTGTATATATATATATATATATATATATATATATATATATATATATATATAACTCATAGAAAACAACTACCCATTTCTAACATTTTCTTCTGTGTGAAATACATAGGTATAACTACACAGTTATGCACAGGATGTATAGTTCACATTTAATCACAATAGAAGTACACAATATCTCAATCCTTCCCTTTTGTATGAGTATCTATGTGTATATATTTAGTCAAGCTTGTATGCATATACTAACATCACATCATTTCCATCATTCTTCTAACAATGATAATCAACAGAATATTATACATTCAATCAATAATTTATATATACTTTAACATAACATAAACCCATCACACCTATAACAAATTTGTAATCAAAAGAATATTAACCAGAATATGAGTAAAGGTGCTTATCTAAAAACTGTTGCTAGGACAAAAATGGAACAATCACGTTCCACCCAACCATAGAATAGAACAACCAAGTTACTTGCTACGTTCACCCCCTAGCCTGACCATGAGTCCATATGGGAGATTTTAAATGATCCTCCTTTGCTACAGTCCTCTTTTACAGATCAGAAATTCCCTTGTTTCACACTAAACAGTGTTCATAACAATAAGTAGTACTATTTCTCCAGCATACTAAGCTGCATCCTACCTCCTCCATATGTTGTATATATTGTGCATCTTGTGTATCTTGTGCCTAGGTCTTTTCTTCCCTCCTTGGGAATTTTCGTAGCTTTACAAATCCCTGATTTTTAGGGGCTGCTAGTGGTCAAATTCCTCATTTTCCACTTGTAAAAATCATCTCTAAGGAAACTCAAATATGGTCCCCACTCATGGAGTCATGGTCAGTTGTTTTCAACCTGGTTTTTCCATTTGTCTTCCAATATTTAATATATAAAATATTTGTCTTTTACATGTGTCACAATCAAAGAGTTAGTTGGGAAAATCAAATCCTTTCCCAACAATCATAAATAATTAATTACAATAATCAAATTCCAAATTCGGATTTTCCATAAATGGAAAATAATTTCCAAATACGAATTTCCCAAAAGCATAAATTTATTCCTAAGTACACATAGACTTTAATAATTAATTATAGTTGGGGATATTACAAGTTTTGTCTTAAAAACATAAAAGGTTGTAAAACTTTTGGGTCCTATGGTATCCCAACGGTAGATAAGGACCTACTGACTATAATAGTTAATTTTGCGAGACAATACAAGGTCTATTGTATCAAGTATCTTTCTGGTGTAATAGATGTAAATAAATAATGTACTTGGAAGTTTATTCTTTCCACCTATTATCATCCTGATAGTAATGCAATAATAGTACAGTCTAATTTTATTTATTTTCTTGCAATAATTGATTATGTACAGAATCAACAATAATCAGAATGCATATCTTTATTAGCCAATAGGCACATAAGTATACGTTTTTATTTATTTATATATGCATGCATATATATATATATATATATATATATATATATATATATATACAACAATAACGTTTCAAAGAAACATTATTACCAATATCATTATATTATAGCAAGTCATCATGGCTATGCAGTCTCTTTAAATAGATTTCACTTATGTGTATACAAGTCCAAACATATTCCTAAAAAATAAAAACCATAGATATAGCATCAATAATGAAAATCATGTCTAAGATACATATTTGAATAAGTTGATGATGGAAAACAAAAGGAACGACCACGTTCCACCCAACCGTAGAATAGAACATCCACAGTCACTTGTTGTAATCACCCCCTTGCCTAACCATGAGTCCATAAGGGAGAAATTGAATTATCTTTCTCAACTATAGTCACCAACAATAGATCAAAATATGCCTTGCCTCACACTGTAAGTTCTCATAACAACAACCAATTCTCAATTCCCAAACATAATAAGCAATGTCCTGTCTCCTACATATATTATATATATTCTTATGTCGAGATCTTTCATTCCTTTCCCTCCTTGAGGAAATTCGCAGCATTACAAATCCCTGATTTTTAGGGGCTACTAGTGGTCAAATTAAATTTTTTCCACTTGTAAAAATCAGCCCTGAGGTAACTCAAACCTGTTCCCCACTCATGGAGTCATGGTCAACTATTTTTAACTTGGTTGTTCCATTTGTCTTCGAGCATTAAATTTATTAAAATTTTGTCTCATACATGTGTCCAATAAAAGAGGACAGTTGGGAAAGTCAAATATTTTCCCAACAATAATCAAATAATTAATTACATAATCCAAAATTCCAAATTCATATTTTCCATAAATGGCAAATAATTTCAAAATATGAATTTTCCAAAAACAAAAATTTATTTCAAAATTCAACATAGAATTTAATTTTCTAAAATTTGAGGATATTACATCCTCTCTCCCTAAATTACAACACTGTCCTCATTGTTCATTCCTCTCTCGGAATACGGTTGGATAAGATTTCAACATATGTTCTTCCAATTCCCAAGTGGCCTCCTCGGGACTAAAGTGTTTTCATTGCACTTTTACATGCGCAATAGCTTTGTTCCGTAGTATTGTTTCTTTCCTATACAAAATGCACAGAGGTTATTCTTGGAGCTTTCCTTCTAGTTCCACCTACACCATGTTCCAATCAATGATGTCAGTAGGATCATGAATATACCTTTTTAGTAATGAAACATGAAAAACATTATGAACTTTTAAATTTGTAGGAAGTGCTAGTTGATACGCCACGGTTCTGATTCGAGTTAAAATATCGAAGGGGCCACAAAACCTTGGTGTCAACTTTGAACAACTTCCTAGCTTTAAAGAACTAATTCTTTCTTTGACTTTTAGATATACATGGTCCCCGATTTGAAATTCCTGATGTCTTCTTTTTAAATATGCATAGCTTTTTTTTCGGTCTTGGGCCTCTTTTTAGTTCTGATGTACTCTTTTTACCATTCTCTCCATTTCCTGGAGAATTTCCGGTCCTAGCATAATCCTGTCAACTGGATTGTACCAGCTAATTAGGGTTGTACATTTCCTTCCGTATAATTCTTCGAAGGGACTCATCTTAGTTGATGTCTGATAACCATTTTTGTAAGAAAATTCAACTAAGTGGAGGTAGTCCTCCCACTTTGTTGGTTTTGTCCTTATGTACATTCACAACATATCTTCGATAATATGGTTTGTTCATTTTGTTTTTCCATCTATTTTTGGATGGTAGCTTGTGCTGAAATTTAGGTTAGTATCCAGTTCTGCAAACAATTCCTTCCAAAAATTTGACATAAATTTGACATCTCTATCGAAAATCACCATCTTAGGAATTCCATGCAATCTAAATATTTCTTTCTTAAAAAATTCAGCGATATTAATTTCTTTATAAGTAGATTTCATAGGTATATAATGTGCAGATTTTCTTAGTTTATCAATCACTACCATAATCGAGTCATTTTGTCTTTGAGTCTTAGGAAAACCTGTGATAAATTCCTTCGAGATAATCTCCCATTTCCATTCTCGTATAGGCAGAGGTTGTAATAGACCTATTGGATGCTGATGTTCAACCTTTACATGTTGACAATCAAAGCATTTAGACAAATATCCAGTTGTTTCATTCTTCATGGTAGGCCAATAAAACAATTTTCTTAAGGCTATTATCGTTTTCTGGTATCCTGGGTGACAAGAATACGGATTTTTGTGCAGTTCGTCAAGAATTGTTGTCTTGAAATCAACAGAATTAGGTACATACAGCTGGTTTTTGAACCTTAACAATTCATTTTTATCTAAACTCAGATATGTTATGTTCAGTTTTTCTACATTTGTTTGCAATTATGTTGTTGTTTTAATGTAATTTTCATCATTACTGCTTGCAGATTTTATTCTTTGTTCAATGTTGTTTTCTTCTTTGTTGATGCTTACTTCATAGAGTACGCTAGTTGTCCGACTTAGTGCATCTGCAACTTTGTTTTCGTTACCTTTGATGTCTTGTACCTCAAAATCAAATTCGCTTAAAAAGGCCAACCATCTTTATTTCCTTACGTTGAGATCTGGTTGACTAAACAAATACTTTACAGCACTATTGTCGGTTAATAACATAAATTTCCTTCCCATCAAATAATGTCGCCACATTTTTAATGCATGAATTACGGCTGCTAGTTCTAAATTATGAGTAACATAATTTCTTTCATGTTCTTTCATTTTACGAGATTCATAAAAGATGATGTGTCTGTTTTGTGTTAGTACACCTCCTAATCCCTCTTGGCTTGCATCCACACAAACTGTAAAATATTTATCGGGATCCACTACCTTTAGGATAGGTGTTGTAGTTAACAGTCTTTTGAATTGATCAAATTTTTTCTGACACTCTTGTGACCAAGTAAATATTATTCCCTTTTTTTTTAGTGATGTAATCGAATACATGATCTTAGAAAACCCTTCAATAAATCTCTGGTAATAAATGGTAATTCCCATAAAGGATATGATGTCTGCAACATCCTTCGGGACAGGCCATTCCATAATGGATTTTATCTTTTCTGGATCAACTGCAATACCATCTTTGAATATTATGTGTCCTAAGTACTATATCTTTCTTTGGTAGAAGTCACACTTATCAAACTTAACATACATTTTATGTTCCCTTAAAGTCTGCAATACTATTTGTAGATGTTCTTCAAGTTCTTCTTCTATTTTCGAGTAAACTAAAATATTATCAATAAAAACCAACACAAATTTATCTAGATATTTGATGAATACGCTATTCATCGAGCACATAAAGGTTGTTGGTACATTAATAAGCCCGAATGGGATTACGAAAAACTCATAGTGTCCATAATGTGTTCTAAAAGTTGTTTTATTTATTTCTTCATCCTTTATTCTGACTTGGTGATATCTCAACCTTAAATTCAGCTTAGAAAATCTATTTTCTCCTCCCACTTGATCAAATATGTCATTAATATTAGGTAAGGTATACTTATTCTTAATCATCATTTTATTCAGTTGTCGATAGTGAATACACAGTGTCAAAGCCCAATCTTTCTTCTTAATGATTAAAACTAGTGCTCCCCAATGTGAAATGCTTGGTCTGATATACTCTATTGGACATATTGTTATCGATGTATTGTCATTTGTGTCAATAGTCTATGATGCATATGAAGCTCAGAAAGGAAAGCATAGTACAAAATCAAATGAAGATCAAGGATCAAAAGGAAGAGCGCATTGCAGAAGTGTCGTCGGGATCAATGGATATATTGAGAAGTCGATCAATGCACATGAAAAGGTGAGAAGCCTCAATAGCTGTCTGATCAAGAAAATTTATGGTGTTGACCATATCATATAAAGGATGTCGGTTTAAGGACCATTGGAGGATTGGTAAACGACCATATCGAGTTGTGACTGTCGAATATGCAAGATAGATCAATGGTAGGGATGAATTGCGGAGAGCGAAAGAAGAATTAAATGACTCACGAATTACAATTCTGAAATTAGTCTAGATCGTCAGATCTAATAAACTCAAATATTGACGACTGTGGTTGATCCAACAAACAAGCATATTAAGTCGAATTAAGTTGTGACTGTTGGATGTGCAATCACCATATCAACGGTAGGGATAGATTGTGGAGATCGAAAGGAGAATTAAATATCGTGCTATTTCCAATCCGTCGATTAGTTAGGACCGTCAGATCTTATAGCTTCGAAGATCGACAATTGTGATTGACTCACCAACAGCGCACAACTTCAAATTGCTGAGTTTGGGTGACGAGTTAAATCACTCACAAGTTGTGGTTTCGAAATAATCCTTTATCGTTAATCCGCTTCAAGAGTCTTCACGAAAGTTGGATCAAAATTAAGTGGAAGGATAAGATAAGCGAGGTAAAAGATCTCAGATCTCAATTAGCCAAAATTCTGAAGTGACTCTCAGCCGTCGATCTAATATATATTTTAGATAGAATTCTGACTGTTAGATCAAGGATATGAACATGTGTCACATCGAGAAATCTACATCAGCAGACCATGTCAATAAGGACATGTGGCACAATCCAATAATGGAAAGTGTCAAGTTAAAATCAACATTTTAGGTACATGCAAATCACGAATATGAGTGACACGTGGTAGACACTCGGCTTGTGCCACATCATCAAGTAACATAATAAATTTACGCCACTTTGAGAGTTTTACTTCAGAAGTTTCGACACCAGCAGATGCCCTAAGTCCTGAAGTCTCTAATTCTGAAGTCCCGAAGTGGACATGAGTCATCCGATCTGAAGATCACTTCGTGTGTATTCTCAACCGTGGATCATATTATAGTGGAAGGATAATGTAATTAGAATAGCCAAAGTCTTGGAGTAAATGGTGACCATCCATATCAATGCTTGATTAATTCCTAGCCATCTGATCAAGCAGTGAAAGGATGAGTGTAAGGATCAAATCTGACCATTGATCTGGTTCCGCGAAATAAACTGTCTGATATGATTCGAAAATTTGAAAAGTTGAAATACCAAAGTCCCGAATTTCATCCATCTAATCATTGGATTAAATCATGAACGTTTATTTTATAAGCGCTCAAGAACTCGTTTGGCCTAGCGTTTGGTCACTGCCATTGGTCATATGGAATAAGAGATTTAAAAGGCATAATATAATACGTCTCTAAATTGATAAGAACGTGGTTTTGTATCACTCGGTCACATGTAATAGTTTGAAGTAAGTTCCTCTGCATAAATCCGTTTTCTGCAAATAATTGTAGAGATTGTGGATCGAGTTAAAAGGATGAAATTGATCCATAATTGTGATCAATTTATGAAAAGTCTTCACAGTCAAAATGATAAAACAATGATTATGGTTAAGTTAAATAAATATGTGCGATGGTCCAAACAAAGGGACACATTGTATCACTCTCACACGATTTTTAATATTATATAAATGAGGAAGAGTGTTGAGAAGAAGGTGTCTCTGCAGTTCATATGAGAATATCAAAAGTAGAAGTGGATTCTAGGAATGAAAACTGAAGATAGTTATGCAGTGAGGGTGGAAGGGAGGAGGATGAAAGGATTCATATCCTTACTAAGCAAATTGTAAAAGATAAGGGAGTTGGAGCTTCCTAGGGTTGGTGCCTTAAATACAAGGGAGTTGATGCTTCCTAGGGCTGGTTCCCTAAAGAAGAGGGAGTTGGTGCTTCCTAGGGTTGGTGCCCTGAAGAAGGGGATTGGTGCCTCCTAGAGTTGGTTCTCTAAAGAGTATTGGTGTCCTTCACTATTCTTTATAAAACTTGTAATTGTTGTTAAACATATTTATAAAATTGATTTTACATACAATTAATTGTTGATTCATTGTGATAATTAATAAAATATAAAAAGTGACCGCTAATTGTTTAAAAAGGGTAATATTGATTCACCCCCCCTCTCAGTATTCCAACAATTGTTATTAGAGAAGGTGCCTTCAGAACAGTCTAACAACTGATAGGTAGATCTTGAAGATGGATCAACAAGAGGGAATGTCTAACAACAAAGCACCATTATTCAATGTAGGAGGCTATTCTCTATGGAAGGTAAAAATGAAAAACTTCTTGTTGGCTCTTGGTTTTGATATCTGGAAATCTATTGTAGATGGTTACACTGCACCAATTGTTCCACCCAAAGACGTTGCAGGAAAGAAAAGCTGTAATGACAACTCAAGAGAAGTTAATGGAA
>JASDQU010173557.1:0-15157 GCA_032191745.1 Picea mariana | reverse complement strand
TGAAACTTAACTGGTTGATGGCGGAGGCGCGGATGGAGATGCATTGTATCAAGGAGTTTGACGGTTCCCTTTTGATTCGCGCATGAGCTAGTAACTAATGCGTGATCTACAAATTAACTAAAGCTTTGAATGTGGAGTACTTGACATAGCTAGGGGTTAAACGTCACATCACGTCTTACCTTCATAAAGATCGAGGATCGACTATTATTTAGATGGTTTATCCATACTACTATCTTCTTGATAAAACTCTCGATACCAATGACAATTGGATTGGTGATTAAGGGAAAGTTTCGGGCGTTGGCGGTCGACGGTGGAACTCCTCTTTTGTGCGGCACTCATGATTACACTTTTCTACCGAAACCGAAAGGATCGGCCTTCGGCGAAATCTTTTTGGAGGTTGTTCGTAAGAAAGAAACACTACTATCGTCCGATGTCGACAAAGGTCGATACTTGGCTACTTTGACTTCTCAAAATGATTTTCGCCACCTTAAGCTTTCGCCGATGATGAACTTCTCTAGGGAGTCAGGAAAATTCCGGGTCATTGATTCCTTGAGTAGTCGTTGTGTCTCTTAAGATCGTTCTTTGTTGTATATTCAAGAGAAACTTAAGACATGAAACATATAAGATAAGCGGATTATCAATCTTAGACCAAGGCAAGAACAATCAAAGGTGGAAAACAAGGTGTTACCCAAAAGGAAATGGTCACGGAACTTTTAGGGTGTGTTGAGCACTCAACAAATGGTGATTCAGCAGGCGAACCCAAAATCTTTGTTCCATGCAGCAGATATCTCCGGTGCTCCTTCTAACCGTATTAACCTGAAGTTATATATATATATATATATATATATGTATGTATATATATGATTCTTATTCTTATTATTATTATTATTATTTATATTATTATTGGAAGTATTGTTTTAGGGCTTGGCCGTTTACTGGGAGAGTATCGGGTTCCCCCCTCAGATTTTGCAACCAGTAAGTACCTACCCCAATCTTCTCAGCCACCTGGAAAGGTCCAAGCCATAGATTCTGAAACTTGGAATGCTTCCCTTTGGGTTCACTTGCCCTATCCCACTTCAAGACTAAATCTCCTACTTCAAAGTTCTTTTCCTTAGCTTTATGCTTATCGAACCATCTTTTCACTATCTGTTGATGAGCCAAAAATTTTGACTTAGCCTTTTCTCTCTCTTCTTCCAGCATAAGCAGGGTGTTGATTCTTTGTTGCATGGCCAAGGATGGTTCTTCATTAGAATCTTGGGCCAATTGGAGAGATGGAAAATAAAGCCCGTTTGGGAGGATGGCTTCATGTCCGTAGACTAGAACGTATGGGGAATTCTCTATAGCTTCTTTGGGTGTGACCCTATCAGCCCATAGGGAATTATGGAGTTGGTTATGCCAATTTCTATGGTTATATGCAACCATCTTCTTTAGTATCCTTACCAGATTCTTATTGGTTGATTCCCCCACATCGTTTCCCTGTGGGTAATAATTTGCAGAGTACTTGATTATGATTCCTTTGTCCAGAGCGAAATCTTCCAATAGGGTAGAGGAGAAGTAGGTTGCATTATCAAAGACCAGAACAGAAGGAACACCAAACCTTGTAATTAGTTGTTGTTCTATAAATTGGATGAAAATTTTCTCATTTACATGGGTTAGAGGAATGGCTTCTGCCCACTTTGTGAAATAGTCGGTGGCAGTAAGAATATACTTGTGCAATTTCGAAGGAGTTGGGTGTAATTTCTCCTATGATATCCAACCCCCACTGCTCAAAAGGTCTAGAGACGGTTACAGGCTGAAGTGGGATTGTTGCCCTTCTCTCCTTGCCAACACTTATTTGACAAGTCTTACAATTCCTAGCGTAAGCATGAGCGTCTTTGAACAAAGTGGGCCAATAATAGCTGGCTCTCAGAACCTTATGAGTGGTGGTGTTTCCTGCAAAATGTCCCCCAGTGGGTCCATCATGGATTTCTTTCAACACTTTATCGACGTCTTCGCGTTCGAGACACCTCAGTAATACCCCATCATATTTGATCTGGAAGAGTACTAAATTCATGAGGTGATATATTGCGGATTTTAATCGGAGGGCTCTCCTTTCTCTGGGGTTGAGGTTTTCGGGACAAGTCCTGTGATGTAATAGATGAGACAAATCCTTGTACAAAGAGTCTGGTCCCAGGGAAATGTATGTTTTTTCACCACACCATAGTGTTATTTCGTTATCCCACCCCGAATCTTGGTTTGCTTGATCTTGAGCTTTGACCGCGAGCTTGCAAAAACCTTGTCCTTTTACTAACTTGGTAGGTTTTATATCTAGATCAAATTCCTGGACTACCGCCATCCAGTTCCCTCTTCTTTCTCCCATTTCTTGTTGGGTAAACAAGGATCAGATTGCGGGGTGTGGCACAATCACCTTGGTGTGATTCTTGAGGATGTACGACCTAAAATGTTTTACTGCTTTATAGACCACGTAAGCCTGTTTGTCTACGGTGGGGTAATTGAGCTCAGTTCCTTGAAGGTTGGTGCTCATAAATGACACCGGGGCTTCGTTGTTGCCGTCATCCTTCTGAGTCAAAACCGCAGCTAGCGATTGGCCAGAGGCGAAAGTATAAAGGTTAAAGTCTCTATTGAAATCAGGACTTCGCAATACCGAGGGTCGAGATATGGCAGCTTTGATATTGTTGAAAACATATTTTCATTCATCATCCCACTTAAATTCAGAATCTTTGTGAATCATTTTTTGTAAGGGTTTGATGATTTTGGTGAAATCGGGGGTGAATTTCCTTACGAAATTCATTTTCCTGAAAAAAGACTACATAGCTTTCTTGTTATGGGGTAGCAGGAGTTGAGCTATGGATTTAATCCTTTCGGGGTCTATGCAAATTCCTGCTTGAGATATAATATGACCTAACAACTTACCTTCTTCAACACCGAAGATAGTCTTCTTAGGATTGAGTGATATACCGTATTTTCGGCATCTTTCAAAAATCTGAGTTAAGTGTTGGATGTGTTCTTCTCTATTCTTCGAACACACCGTTACATCATCTAAATATACTACCACACACTTACTTATAAGTCCCCGAAACACTACATCCATTTCCCTTTGAAAGGTCGTTCCTGTGTTAATCAAGCCGAAAGGCATGTGTTTATAAGCGAAGCTTCCCCATTTGGTCCGGAAGGTAGTTTTTAATCGGTCTTCCTCTAAAACCAACACTTGGTTGTATCCTGAGAAATCTTCTAGAAGAGAGAAAATTTTCGAGCCCGACATGGTCTGTAGAAGTTGCTCCATCGGCGGGACGGGATAATTGTCCTTTTCTGAAGCTCTGTTGAGATTTCGAAAGTCTACGCATAATCGGATTTCTCCTGACTTTTTCCTTCCTATAACAAGGTTTGCTACCCAAGTGGAATGTTTAACTTGGAAAATTATCTTCGCATCTAAAAGCTTCCTTAACTCTTGATACATGAGAGGTTCCAAGGATGGGTGGTACTTCCGGAGCTTCTGTTGAAAAGGTTTGATTTCGGGTTTCAAATGGATGGTGTGTTGAATGTTGCGGGTATCATACGTTTTCAAATCTTTATATGACCAAGCGAACACATCCTGGTATTGTCTGAATAATTTGAGGTAAGATTTCCTCTCCTCTTTAGATATAGTTTTGCCAAGATTCACATACTTTGGGTTGTCTAGGGTTCCAAGATTTACAGTTTCGTGGAGGGGACAAGAGCTACTAGTATTTGTGTTTTTAGGTCCTTTGAATCATTCCTTTAGATCAAACAAATTCTCTAGATTCACTATCCCTTTTGGAATTGTGTGAGCCTTTGGTTTATCCATGTGTTGATCCTCCCGAGGACTGGTTTCCGTTAGTTGTTCTTGGAACTCTTCATCATCTATAGCGAGGTCTCTGAAGTTGTCTTGATTAGTCAAGAAGCTTATGATCTGTTCATCCCCCTCAAAGACTTTCCAATTAGAAATATTATTAGGTATCGATGGATTGTAGAGCAGTTCTACAATGAATCGGGAGGCTTCGTAATCTTCTAAAGGCGAGAGTCTTGAAGCAGCGGTGGCTAAGGAGTCAGCAAGGATATTCTTCGCTCTAGGGATCATGGTGATATTGAAAGATTCAAAGCGTTCTGTCAGCCTCTGCACCTCCTGCTGGTAGTTCTTAAGATGAGGGGAGTTGAAGTGTATAGTGTTTCTCACTTGTCTAATGATGATTTCCGAGTCTTTGAACACCTTTAATTCCTTGACATTAAGATATATGGCTTTCATTAACCCTTGTACCAGGGCTTCATACTCGGCAGTGTTGTTGGTACATTGGAATTCTAGTCTACAAGACAAGAAATGGTGTTTACCTTTTTGATCAATGAGGATGCACCCTACTCCCAAACCCTCTTGTGAATTGGATCCATCAAAATAAAGGGTCCAAATTCGTGAGCGACGATTTCTATCCCAATCAGTGTTCCACTCTTCGATCTTTTCTTTCGGAAGACCTAACACTAGGTTTTGAAAAAAGAGAGAATCTTCCATTGGCATTGGTAATTCTTCTTGAAAGGTCATTTCGGAGTTTTGAGTAAGAGAAACATCGGACAGGAGAGGAGCAAAATTGTCAAAGTGAGAATCACAAGAATGGTTCCCTAGTATGGGAAAATCGATAGAGGTTGGTTCATTAAGGGTTTCCAGGTCAGTGACCGTATGTTTCAGGTATCTTTCCCTATCGATTTTGATCATGTTCTTGTATCCCTTCACTGGTAGCCAAAGGTGTGCCCAGTCTGTGCTAAAGTATCCATTTAGTTTTTCGAACCAATCTCGGCTCAATAATAACCCATATGCCTCAGGGATATCCACCACAATGATGTCAATCACCTACACGAAATTAGGATGAGTGGCTATCTTGATCATCACCTCTTTGAGTTCCCCCATGACCTTGACCTGGGTCCTGTCTAGTTGTATGACATGCTTATCACTTTTTAGAGGGACAACACCTAATTTGTTACAAACGGCTAAGGGCATGACATTAGAAGACGCCCTAGAGTCTACCAGACAATTGTGGAGATTCCTGTTGAAGACTTCGAACGTTAAAAGGAAAGGTGGTACAAAAGGCCTCTCCTTCCTACCTTCTGAGTAGGTGTTTATCGTTGGTTTGCTTGCCAAATATGTAGGGGGAAGATTCTTCTCCTGACCATCACCGGTGGTCGGGTTTTTTACCGAACTTAGAGCTTGCAACAAAAGGTCTTTCTGTTGAGGGATTCTACATATGTCCATAATCGATACATTAGCTTTCAGCTTCTTCAAATCTTCTACTACATTGTAATCTAATTTAGGAGAATCATGAGTATGGATACTTATAGGTCTTATAGGTTTGTTACTGGGAGCGAAAGGTATTCTCGGGCGATCAAGAGTTAATTTACTTTGTGAGGCACGAGTGGCATCTGTATCTTTTGGGCTGGGTTGACCCTTACTACGTGTTTGTATCGTCGATATCTCTATGGGTGGTCTCTGAGATTTAAACAAATCATCTGAAGACGCGATCACGTCGAGATCCCATATCAACATGGTCGTGTCTTGTTGTGGGTCAGCCTCTTCCTGATCGGCAATATTAAAGGTCGAACTGTTGGATGGTTCGATCAAAGAGACTTCGTCTAGAAAACGATTGGCCACTAAATTCATGGCGTGGAACCACTGAGGGCATTCCCTTTCTGAGTGGTTCTATTGGTGGTAAGTATAGAAAGAATCAGACACGACATTCCCTAGATCAATGTTTAGTTTGGCTAGGGGAGGTTCAATTGCTTTGAACGACTGGATTCTTTTAAATAAAGGCTTATAGGGTCTTTGGCTTTGGTTTCCCTCACCAACATTTATTTTCATATCTATAATCTCATTTGATAGTTTCTTGACCATGTGTTGCAGGTATTCTATATCCCCATTACCTTTGTCGGGAGTTGTTTCAGCCGGCTTCCTCGACGGTCTAGTCAAGAGGAGTCCTCTCCTAGGAGGGGGGTGGCTTTATTTTCTCGCTAGAGAGGCCTGTCTTCTTTACATCCTTTCATATGGAACTCTATCGTCTTGGCCTATTTGAAATTCTCCGTGAGGGTTTGCTTAGCAGCTCTCTTAATGAACATTGAAATAGAGGTTGGAAGTGCGTTGTCATAGACCTCGATTTGCAACTCTTGAGTAGGTTTCACCACGAGCTGAAATTAGTTTAGGATAGTCATGAATCTTTGATTGAAATCGTTGACACTTTCTTTTGGGGTCATGGTTGCTGTGAATAATTCGGCCATAAGGGCTCCCGTGGTAGTTTCTTCGGCGAATTTGTCTAGGAATTCCTTTTGGAACTTAGTCCAGCTGGTTATGGATCCTACTGGAAAATTAAAATACCATGTGGAAGGCGAGTTCTCAAATGTGTAGGGGAAAAGTCTGCATACTACGTCTTCATGTTGAACGTTCATAAGCCTGATCGTGAGTATGAATTTCTTGATATGATCTTCGAGCAATCCTAAGGTTTTAGGATCATACTTGGGGAGCAACTTTTCCGGGTGTCGAGGGAGATTGTGTACTCGTCCCGGGACGACCACAGCATCCCCGATCAACCAAGGTTGGTTGTCTTGAAGTGGAACTTCTCTCTCCTCCTCATGACCATTGTTCCCTTCTATATCTTTGGAGTTGGAGTCGGGCTCTTCCTCTTCGGAAAGTTCGTTAGGTTCAGAGATGTCGTCGGCTAGCGTCTCAGGTATGAGGTCAAGAGGTTCTTGGATTTCGGTGATCGCGAAATATATTAAGTCTTCGACAGAATGTACAAAATCTTCGTCGGGAGTGATGACTACTAGTCTGCTTTGTTTTTTTCTTCGAGGGAGGATGGGGGTGAAGGGAAACGCGCCGAATTTCCGAGCATAGGCTATGGTAATCCTTCTAAATTGATTCACTTCCTCGTGAGGGAGAGCATAAGGTATTTCAGGGTGAAGATATCCTTCCTCGGAATGGGGTGAGTTATCTACTTCGGGAGTACTCGGTAAAGGTGGGTTGTCTGTTGGATGATTAGCCATGCATGTGGGTCGTTACGAATCTATAGGTTGTTCGAAATGTCAGGAAACTTGCATATCCAGCCATTCATTCTCAGGCCCTCCTTCTAGCACTAATTTTTTTGATGGGGCCTAAATCCCCTGACTCAACAACAGGAACCAAACCCGCCACTGAGGCCCAATTAGACTCTGCAACTTTTGGAGTGGAATGGTTCTCCAAATCTTATGATCTGGCCAAACTATCAATGAGCTTTTGTGTTTTCGGGTGAAGGCTCTTCCTTCACTTGGGATRGTTCTTCTCTGTATTCTCTCTTAGATGGGGGCTAGTATGAGATATGCAAGCCAGTAAAAACCAAMTTGACAAAGACATGACAAAAGTTTTAACTATTGGGAAGGGGTCAAGCTTGGGATAACCCAMTGATCGAGCATGCAGACAGTGATCTTATGCCAAAGGGCCTAGTACTAATAATTTAACCGAATGAGCATTCGACTATTGTCTGAGAAAACTACTTAACAGATAGAAAACGATTATGTAATCAAGATCATGGCAAGCAAAATAATTCATCTACCAAGAAGCTCATTACATAGYTGAGGTAAACTACTTAGCATAGAGAAAAAGAAACACATATGTAATCAAGATCGCGGTAAGAAAAATAATTCATCTACCAAGACATTCATCACATAGAAKCACAACGATTTACTTTCATCATTTAAAGCAAAGAACATCAAAACATTGCACCAGATAAATTGACAATAGARTGAATTGTTCTTACTCATTCACTGCAACATTCATGGAACAGGAAAGGAATTAATTCTTCTCCAACTCCAATCACATACATATGATGAAAAATAACTCATCTTTGGTCCAGAAAAGCTTCTTAATTCATAGCAGTCTCAAAATGATTATCAACAACCAAAAAAAAAAGCGTTCTTACAACAACCATCGACCCTTTGACCATCGTCTGATGTCCCTATTTATAATATAAAGTCTTAACAGTAATTAACGATAAAATACAATTTGAGCTAATCAAAAATTGCCACGTGGCGTTATCATCTAACAGTCCACCCGAGTTGTTTCTTAAAAAGGGCGGGCTATTTCATAATCAGACCATCTGATAAAGAGTTCTTTACAGGTGTTGGCCCATGGAAATCTGTGATGTTCCATTGGAGCCGCATATATTCCCCTGATGTCTGTTGCATGCACCCAATACTTTGCGAGGCTGAAGTTCAATTTCTGAAGCATGGTTCTGGCTTTAATTGGATGTCCTGCAAACTATTGTACTTTCCCTGGCTTTGCATCAGTGACCCTTGCGCATTCTTCGGCCCATAACGCATCTTGTTCGGTGCATAGCTTGATTACTTCATTTAGGTCGATCAACATATCGGGGATGCCGATATCAGGGAGCCCGATATACTTCATCGCTTCGGTGATTCAGTTTCGGTGTTTCTTTCGGTTCTTCGGCGAGGTCATAGGACAGACTCTAGTCGGTAATCGGGATGGTTCTTCCTGCAGTTAAAACAGAAGTAGTTTAGTGATTAAGCAACCTATGATAAGACATAAACAAACAAAAAGATGAACACGTACCTGCGTAGCTTGCTAGTCTCAGTCATTTTTAATACTTACTGGACTTCGAATGCTTCTTCTGGACTAGTGGCTTCATTCTCCTGTTTGTTACGAATTCCTTGCCGTGCAGAGTGTGATCACATAAAATGACTCGAAACAATATAACTGGTAGATACTACCAGTCATATCAATTAGTTAATACGAGTGATCAATAAAGATTTCAAAATAAACCGCTATCGGATTTCTGTCGCTGAAACTTAACTAGTTGACGGCAAATGCGCGGATGGAGATGCATTGTATCGGAGAGTTTGACGATTCCCTTTTGATTCGCGCACAATCTAGTAACTAATGCGCGATCTACAAATTAACTAAAGCTTTGAATGCGATGTACTTTACACAGCTAGGGGTTAAACGTCACGTCATGTCTTACCTTCATAAAGATTAGGGATCGACTACTATTTAGATGGTTTATCCATACTGTTATCTTATTGATAAAACTCCCGATACCGGTGACAATTGGATTGGTGAATAAGGGAACGTTTCGGGCATCGGTGGTCAGTGGTGGAACTCCTCTTTTGTGTGGTGCTCATGATTACACTTTTCTACCGAAACTAAAAGGATCGACCTTCGGCAAAATATTTTCGGAGGTTGTTCGTAAGAAAGAAACACTACTATCGTCCGACGTCGACGAAGGCCGGTATTCAGCTACTTTGACTTCTCAAAATGATTTTCGCCACCTTAATCTTTCGTCGATGTTGAATTTCTCTAGGGAGTCGGGAAAATTCTGGGTCGTTGATTCCTCAAGTAGTCGTTGTGTCTCTTAAGATGGTTCTTTGTTGTATGTTCAAGAGAAACTTAAGACATGAAACATATAATATAAGCGGATTATCAGTCTTCTTAGACCAAGGCGAGAACAATCAAAGGTGGAAAACAAGGTGGTACCCAAAAGGAAATGGTCACAGAACTTTTAAGGTGTGTTGAGCACTCAACACAACCCAGGCAGGTGGTCCATTGCCAGCAGAAGAATAGATATGGCTAAATAAAATAAATCTACTCGCAGTCCACCCCATCACTTTGCCAAAAAAAATCATGTTGGCAGCTTCAAATTTCCCCCCAGGATTTCAAAAATTGGCTAAACGCCCAAAATAGTCATGTTCTATGTTTCGATGGTGATTCAAAAGGGAACCCAAGGGAGGCAAGTGCAGGAGGGGTTTTTTTCATCCCTAGAGGACAATTATTGCTAACTTGCTCTTGGAATCTAGGCATAACCACCAATAATCTAGCAGAGGCCTATGCGCTCTTCCAAGGAGCTCTTCTAGATCATGAACGACAACTCAGCCATTTAATCAATCTAGGGGACTCTAAGAACATGATTCGTCACTTCATTAAAAAACAACCCCGAAGAATACAAAGTTGAAAAGGCTCATAGAAAGAATAAGAGCTATGTTAACTACCATGCACTCTACCTTTTACCATATTCAGTGCATAAACAACGGGATAGCAGACGAACAYGCTAATCTAGCTATAGGAAGAGGTCCTGGTCACATGGAAGTTTTGGGAAGGCTCATTTTCCTTGCCCTCCCAAATGCCTCAACCCCCCTTTGGTCTATGCTCCACCTGGTGCCTACTCCCACGCGGCGACTCAGCAAAAAGGTGTTAGAGGTAAKTCAAGCGTCAATCTCGGGGGATTTTTGTACTCGAGCATCCTTTGGTTCGTGGGAGCTAGTATGCTCCAGTACGCTCATATGGATATCTTGGTCTGCAAGGAGTCCATACTCCGTGGGAACCTGTTGCAATCGTCACTCCATGCCTGCCCAATATCCAACACCCTCACCTCCACATTAATTTTTCTCACGAAGAAGGCTTGTGAAAGAATTGAAGCCATGCTCCATAGCAAGCGAATGTCTGTCGCATATACACTTAAGCGTCATTCCTTTTCTGAGCTTGCACAGCCTTTGTTCTTAGACACAAGAGGAATTCGAGATGGCCAGAGCCCGATTCAGTGTCTCTGCTAGATAAAGAGGAATCTGATAATGAAATGTTTGTCCTGGGAAAGGAATTTAAAGAGAAGAGGTAGTCTGAGTTCAGAACAAAGCTCCAATAGAATTGGTGAAGCAGGTGAGGAAGCAGGAAATAACGACCACCCAAGGATCAACGTAGTCACTGGTTTGTTCAAAGGTTGCAACAGAGGATTCTTCTGCGGTGAATTTGTCTATGGAATTAATGAAAGGCTCCCTACAATTCTAGGTTGCTTCACCGTCAGTGTAGATAGAGGAGGCACAACAAAAGGAAATACTAATAAAGGAAATTACAGAGACAGGAATTGCAGAATAAATATAAAATTCAACAACACCAACGATAGCGCCAACCCCGAACGATACAAAAAACTCAACAGCAAGCATAGGAAGGTTCCAATAGAAAGACTATCTACTAAAATGGCTCAACGACTAGGTCATGAGAGGTTGTAGGATGAATTGGTGGAAGACAACTTCTCCACCACACAACAATTGGCACTGTGTTTGGACTCCCAAAGCTCCACACTTAACTTCACCCTAGAAACATTAGCGCAACACCACACCCTAATCAATCAGCTACAATACGAGGTCGACTTTCTCATATGTCAAGAGGAACGTATGGAAGCAATGCTTGAAGCCAGAACACACAATTCTACATAAAAGCCAGAATGAGGAGATTGGGGGCAGGGCCAACCCAATTCTACTTGACTTGAATGTAGCTCTGGAACCACCGCTAGAAGAAGAACGCGTTTCAGAAGAAGATCGTATGTAACCAAAGCAGTAAGGCATTCCCAATTTTGTAAAAATGGCATAAATTAATCTTATCGGGAGATAGTTTTGTTTTGATAAGGCTAGATTACAGCAGTAGAATCTGTGGAAAACTCTTTGTATTAAGCCTTTGATGAAAATTTTGTAGCTGGTCTCTTATACCAGCACCCTCTTTTGTACTTTGAGACCTCGGTCGCACCCTTTATATATAAAAAAAAACAAAAAAACAATGACTTGTAAAAGGAGGCATGATAGATATCCATATCATGACAAACAGTAGATACACATGTCATGACAATTATGGTAATGATTGGGAACCCCACAAAAAAAGGGTTGCATTATAGGTGGATGACATCCAAAAGAAGTTATAAAGATCTTTGCTTTAGGAAGTGTGTTGAGCACCATGTACTTATTTTAGAGACTTACATAGAACCTAAGGGGACTAGTCCAAACCACTAAAATTGGCCCATAACAAAGGAAAAAGGGTATGTAACTTCTATCTTTAATATTGTTGTTTTGCTGGTTATTTTTCAATGTTAGGGTGAGAAAGAGGGATAGGAGCCCAAGTTGACTCATTTAGTAAATTGAGTAAAACATGGAATCATTGAATTAAATATGTTATCTAATAGGACTTCCCTAGACATTGCTACCATAAAATATATTTCCATGTCTTAGTTTCTATCCTTGTCAAGTGGACTAGGAAACCTATCTAAATTTCTAAAACTTGAATTCAATTGTATTAATGGTAAACCTTTTGTAAACACCTAGGGAGTACTAGTATTCAAGTGTGGCATCTCCATATCCAATATCCCTTGACCTTAAGTTGTGACCTTTGGGAGAGTTAAATATTTAATTCTTATTAACGGTAAGTCATTTATAAAAACACAAGGAATATTCGTAATCGAGCACAAAAATTTTATAACCAATACTTCACAAACCCTTAGTGGTGAAGCCATCAAAAGTATTGAATCCTTAAGTGCCTAAAGAAGGTGTAGGAAAAATAAACCCTCAAAGTTTTCCTTGATGATAGTAAAAGGAATCATTGCTTAAGAAATAGGAAGACGATCTACATTCTTAGATGGTCACATGCCCTCTTAATACCCATAATCACTCACCATTATGAGCTTGAAGATAACCTCCCAACCTAAATATATTTTGGACATGTCATAGGCATAATTTTGTTGGTTTCTTTTGGACATGTCATAGACATAATTTTGTTGGTTTCTTTTGGACACGTCATAGGCATAATTTTGATGTAGTACTAAATACATGTTGCATACCACTCCAATACTTTTTAGGCACAATTTTGAATTACTCATGCTATGGTTGCAATATCTACACACTATTGTAAGTTTTAAGGCGTTGGTAGCATTATTTTCTCAATAAAGAGATAATCAAACATAATGACCATAGGCCTCTCTAGTTCCTCCTGAGATAGAGAAAGAATGAGAATGCACAATGCGTGAAGTGTGTCACCAACCTACAATAGTTTGATATCATGATTTGAGTACCAAAATGTAATAAAAACAACATTGCAAAATTCCTATCAAGATTGCTACCAAATTGAGAATATTTGCATAGCTCCAACAATTTTGATTTGGTGACTTCAAAGAACCTTGTGCACAATGTCCATCATTCCCATAAACCTATGCAATTCTATAGAACTCCACAAAGATGAAAGAATAAAGGGAGAACCTCCACGACTACTTGTTGAAGGATAGGATTTAGTACAAATTTGTTACTATTTTTGCTCCTTAGGGAGATCATAGAATTCAATTATTGTGTGAAGCACACCATTTCAAGATAGCATAACACCGATGTAAATTTATTTTGACCAAAAATGGTGTAAATAATGGGAATATTTATGTATAGTTGTCCCCTTTGTATCATTTCCAAGTCAATGAACCAAAAGCTAGACAAGTACATTCCACTCCCTCTCTAGAGAAAACCATATGAGTCAGATTCAACGGAATTTATTGGAGGATTGTTGACAATTAATAGGGGCACCGACCACCTTATGGAAGTAGTGGGACACTTTAGCAAAATGGTTGTCGTGATACCTTGCAAGAGGACTATTTCAGCATAATAGGCAACATACTTGTTCTTTGAATAAATTTGGGTGCACTTTGGTATACTATTATTAACCATCTCTAACCATGACAACAAATTTCTTATTTATCTTTAGAAAGTGTTGTGTGGATTGATGGATACCAATATAAACAAATGTATTTCCTTGAATCCACAAATCGATGGTCAAAGTGAGGTACTAAATTACACCATCATTCAACTATTGTGAATTTTCAATCATCAACATTCGATAATTTTGGATACCAATATCCTTTATGTGCAACACAGCTATGATTGTGTTATACACAATGTTGTAGGCACCTCACCTTTTGAAGCGTGCAATTGTTTCTATAAAAGGATACATTAGTTATTGCAAGTTTGATTCCTAAGGTGATGATGGAGACTATTGCACATAAGCAAGTAATATGGTTTATTAAAGACATAAAAAAACCATGATTGAGTTTGAGAAGCTTTACAAAAGAGTTAGAAGAAGTATAACGCCATGCATGATCAACACCATGTAAATAATCAATTTCACACATGAGACAAAGTCTAGGTTTATTTTTAGAAAGAGTGCTTCAAGAATAAAGCCAAAGTACTCAAATTGCTCAAAGATGTCCCATACACCATCATCAACTAGATTAGAGAGAACACACCCAAATTGGATCTGTTAGTTAATATCGGAATTCATCTGGTGTTCAACGTAAATTGCCTAAAGATAAACCATCCATGTTATATGGATATGAAGAAGAGTCCATCATGTCAATTCCTGAAGAGATTATCACTAAAGGTGGCATGGTGTTGGAAGAAAGCAGTTATTTTTTTCCACATAATGCATTTAGTAGGGGAAACCCATTAGGCACTTCCCCTCATTCAGGGGATGGTACCCAAGGTAAACCAAATTCTTTAGAAGCTTGAAGCTTTGTCATGTCACTCACAAGAATAGAACTTGAGTGAGAAGTATAACACTCTGGATCATACAACCACTCGAATTAGACCCATTTGACAAAGAAGACATAGTTCTACAATGCAAAGAGTGAGCAATTAGATGAGGAACCATGAAACCTTATTAGATTGGGATAAATGAATGATAATTGACACATGCTAACAAGTGGTACACCTTAGAGAATTTGAAAGTTCCCTCAATTGTTAGGACACTGGTTATGAACCAACAATACCTATGCTAGGAGGTTTGATCATATGATAGTTGGAGATTGACTAATTTCATGACAAGTAGAGTCATAGTAAGGATAAGTTCAACCAAAATTTATATAAGTATGGGAACACATAATTGATCATCATATTAGGTGTGGAATAACACACCACAATCAACAAAAGATGCACAATGGAGTGATCAACAATTAGAGTGACAAACATTGTCATGGATGTGCTTAAATTTTGGTTATGTGGTACAATGTTGCAATCCAATGTCACATGAATAATTTTAGTTGCACTAATAACATAGTTACCAACTTAACGAGAACTCTCCAAAGTTCTCGTTTTTTCAAGGGTCGCATATTTTACCCCATTTTGAAAAGTGTTGCTACTGGTAGCACCATTTTTTTATGGTGGTTAAAATTTAGACTCATTGCATTGACAACTGATGTCATTTTGATGTCATTGTCTACAAAGACTTTAAAATTTACACTCGAATCAAAAAGCATTGCCACCAGTAGCACTGTTTTTTGGGGGGAGGAGTTGAAATTATAACTTAATTGAAATCGTGCCCTCGACA
>JASDQU010173556.1:0-20731 GCA_032191745.1 Picea mariana | reverse complement strand
GTGCTAAGAAGGGATAACACATGGGGAACACCTCCCAAGGTACACAAATCAACACAATGATCATGGATAAAGTGATTCAAGACTAACTATATCACAACTATGGAAGATCTAGTAAGGAGGAAAACACATTATGAGACTCAAAGGGAGAAGGTGTAGCATTCCAAGTACATGAGTTGAGCCATGAGATATTGAGGAAGCAGGCATGGCAACAGTTCCAGAGTATGTAGAGGCACTCCTAGAGATGGAGACGGTACTACATCTCGAGGGATTATAGATTGAGTTACCTCTAGAGAAGGAGGAAGAGATACATTCAGTGTCAGAGGGAGCAGAGATAGAGGAGGAGTCACCTCCAGCTCCAGAGGGAGTGTTGATTTTTTTCATCTTCCTGAGACATGGTTTCATGAGGGAACCTCGATATATCAAGTATGGTCCAAGATGACTTAGCATGATCAACATTTACCTATGTTTATCTGGTAAAATGCATCCATGGCTGCAGTTTATGTTCAAAACAGAAGTCCTCATAAGACTTTGATGAAAATGATGCCCGAGAAGGCCTTCACTGAAGTGAAGCCTAAGGTTGGACACTTCAGGATATTTGCGTGTCCAATATACATTCATGTACCCAAGGAGAAAAGGATCAAGCTAGACCCTTCAGGAAGAAAGGGTGCAATGAGTCTTTGAAGGCATATTGGATCTACATCCTTGGTCAGAGACAGATTGAGGTGAGCAGAGATGTTACCTTTGAGGAGGATATATCCTTTAAGATATCTAGAGGATTTCACATGGAAATTGATCCAATTGATTCCATTGATCTTGTAGCTCCAGTTGATGTTCCCATATGCAGTAGGTCAGATGAGAACTACATGGGCTTGTGAGATTCTGCAGGAGGCAGAAGGCTATGAAGCTCCTCATGGTACCTTTCGAGTGAGCAAGATAACTCAAATATATTCATGCTATTCCATAGCTATGAGCCACATCATTCATTTTGAGCCTTCCTGTGATGAGGAGGAAACTATTCATCCAGTATGGAGAGATGTCATGATGGAGGAGTATCAATACATCATGAAGAATGATGTGTGGGATATTGTTATGAGACCTAAGGGGAAGTCTATAGTGACTTCCAAATGGATCTACAAGATCAAACACATAGTTGACAGGAGCATCCAGAGGCACAAAATGAGATTTGTTTCTAGATTATTCTCTCAAGTGGAGGGAATAGATTATGAGGAGACATTTTCTCCTATTGCTTGATACACTTCTATACGGATGATTATTTCCCCTGCAACATCCATGGGTTATAGAGTACATCATATGGATGTAAAGACAACCTTTCTCAATGGAGAGATTGAGGAAGAAGTATACATCGAGCAACCATATGGTTTCATCATACATGAGAAGGAGTCTCATGTGTGCAGGTTGAAGATGGCCTTGTATGAACTCAAGAAACCACCTCGATATTGGTATGCAAGGATTGATGGACACCTGATGATTTTTGGGCTTCAACAAAAGTGTTGTCGATCCCACTCTGTACTACAAGACTGTTAATGGTGAATCCCTGATTTTGTTCCTCTACGTTGATGATTTATTCCTCATCGATACAGAGATAATTATTTTTGAATGCAAGCATGCGTTGGCCTCTAAGTTTGAGATGAAGGACATTGGTATGATGCACTAATTCTTGGGACTAGAGGTGTGGCAAAGAAATGATGAGATCCTCCTGAGTCAGGGGAAGTACACAGTTGAGATATTGAATAAGTTTGGGATGTTGAACTTGAATATTGTGGCTACACCAATGGTGACGAATATGAAGAAACTAAGTGTTTATTTTTTCGATTCTGACGAAATTGATCCAACTCTGTACATACAACTGATTGGATCATTGATGTATCTAGTTAAAACTAGACCAAATATTTTCTATGCAGTGAGTGCACTTTGATAGTTTATGAGTCAGTCGAGATAGACACAGTAGATTGTTGTGAAGCATGTGTTGAGATACTTTGAGGCACAATTGGTATGGTCTGAGATATACTTCCAGTATTGATATGATATAGAAAGAATATATTGACTCTGATTAGGCATGGAGTGTAGTGGACAGAAAGAGAACCTTCAGGTGTTGCTTCACTTTGGGATCTTCCATGGTTTCCTAGTGTAGAAGGAAACAAACGTATGTGGCTTTTAGAACATCAGAAGCAGACTACATTGCATTAAGTATGTTAGTCTGTGAAGTAGTGTGGCTTCGCAAGGTTCTTGCAGATTTATCCAAACATGTGTTGGATTCCACCATTATTCATTATGGTAACCAAAGTTGTGTGAATATCTTAGAGAATCTAGTGTTTCATGACAAATCAAACCACATTGAGATCAAGTACCATTACATCCAAGACATGGTGCAGAGGAAGGAAGTATCGGTGTTGTACCTTCCTACATATGAGCAAGTTGTTGATGTTCTTACCAAATTGGGATGAAGTTCAAGTACTTTTGTGACAGACTTGGTGTGGAAGAGAATGGTTCCCTCACTGAGAGGGAGTTTTGATGTTTGCATCTTCCTAAGACATTATCCATATCATACTCCTATCTGGCTGAGTTGAGTTGATTTATGATGACACTTATCCGAGAAGGGATAAGTGGGACACTTGTCTGAGAAGTGATAAGTGTGTTTGGGATTATATCCCAACTTCCCTTGTGGAGAGCACATGACTACATGTACCATGTGGATAGAACATGAGGACATGTCAAGGGAGTTGACCCTTGAAATCACACACTATGGGAGTTGACCCTAGTGTTTCTAGAGGGTGTAACCTCTAGAAATCCACATGGGAGTGCCATGTGTGACAGAAATTCTCCAGATCGTACTCTTATGTGAATTGAGTTGAGTTGATCTATTAGGACACTTATTCGAGAAGGGATAAGTTCATTTTGGCTTATATCCCAATGTCCCATGTGGAGAGTACATGAGTACATGTCAAGGGAGTTGACCCTTGATGTCACACACTATGGGATTTGACCTTAGTGTTTCTAGAGGATGTAGCCTCTAGAAGTCCAAATGGGAGTTCCATCTGTGAAAAACCTTTTTCTACTATGGTGGTTGTGTACCACTAGCAGAGATTGTGTGTCTCTGGACAATAGTTGTGTACTACTATGGAAAGATACCTCCCTAGCTAAGAGGGAGTGTTGATGTTTCAACATCGAGCATAACTTCTCCTAGATTGGGCTGCATACCAAGGGATATAGGATGCATTTATCATAAAGGTGCACTTGTGGTAAATGGGCCTAGACGTAGTCCTTCCTTAACCATGGCAAGGAATAATATGGACTCGAGGTGCTTGAAGTGGTTTCCATGTTTCAGTTAGCATCAAGCTAACATTCACTCACATGTGTGTACTTGTGGTGAAAGATCTTGGTGTGGACATTTTCCTAGTCATGGTGATTTGACAAGGAATGATAAAGACTCAAGATGCTATATGTTATTACATGCAAACCCAGAGTGAGCCTCGTCTCAGAGAGAGTCAATTGTCTCAAAAGGGAGAGTCACAGAAGTATTTTCTCCTCGGTTCAGGTGGGAGAGAGATGTCTCCCAAGACTGACATACAAGTGTCATGAGTCTAGGGTGAAGTTTGTATACTTCAGAGACAAGCTTGGCATGATGCAGAATTTTTCCCTCATTGAGATGGAGTGTTGATGTTTGGGAAACATTGGGAAGACATTTTGTTAGAATAATAATTAATAATATAATTATTGATTATTAAATATCATATATAATAAGTAAATGATAATAATAAATAGTTATTGATTATTCAAGGGATGCATCCTTTCATGGATGGTCCCCATTGTTCCCTATATATGGAACACTCATCATTGTAATAATATATCGATTATATCTCATATGAAGAAAAACAACAAAATGTTGATGCTTGAATCCATTAGGAACGAAATGACAACCTCATGGGGATAAAAAAGCCACTGCATTTTTATAGAGGTGGTACTTGTCTTTGTTTGAAAATTTTCTTGGAATTATAGATTTTCAAAATAATATAGGACTTTGAGAAAGTTTGTCGTGAAATTTAAAGAAATATAAAAATTGCAGTGAAATAAAATGTTTTTTTTTAAGAGAGTTCCTGATAGATGACTAGGAACCTCACACATCACATATTTGAAAAAGATAAGAAAATTTTCCTCACATCCATCATAGTTAAACTAAAGATTTTTGATGACATAAAATAAAAGAAAACGGTATGCACACATAAGATAACTTTAATAAAGTAAACACATGTGGAGCTCAAATAAAGAAAATGATAGATCAATTTCAAACATTTTATACTCAAAACTCAAAGTTATAAAATACAGTCAAAACTGATCTTGAAATAGCTCTCTTGGGATTTTTGAAAAAATATAGAGTTTGTTAAGAAGCATTGAAATTTAAATGTGTTTGTCCTTAGGACTGGGTTTGGGGCTCCTGCATACCATAAAGAAAATATAAACAATAAGTAAGTTGTGGAAAGAAGATGGTGGGAGATGGCAAAGTAGCAAGACCCGGAAAGAAGACATGAAGAATTTATCAAATTTTGATTAAACCTTTCTAGTCAAAGAAGAGAAGTAACTGGATGAAAGACTGATAAAGAAAGCAAGATGTAATCAACATAAACTTACTATGATGGTCTCTCTCTCATTCACTTGCTTGATGTTGTCCTTTTATTTTCCTCATTGACAAATATAGGAATCATCTCAACTGTTGCTTCTTGGCCTTCTTTGGTTAATTTATCAATTTCTTTTTAAACCAATCTTCAATGTAGTTGTTCATTTGTGAAACATTTATTTCATGCCTGATTTTAATATTGAATAATGCGTCTTCCAAGTCTCTTAAGTCATGATAAATTTCATGTATTTCCTCCTCGATATCTTGATTCTTCATGGAACAATCAACCAGCCAATTGTTTATCTTTTCTTCATTATATTCAACTATGCCATAAAATTTTCCAGTTGATAACCCCTTCAATATCTCAACTTCTTCAAAAAATTGGTGCTTTATCATAAACATTGAATTGAGAATTAACTTAGGATCTTGTACTTCATCAGTGCTTCCTGCCAAATCTATATCCATGAGTCTTTTGAACAATTCTTCTCTTTTTTCTATGGCTTCGTTGTATGCTTTGATAATGTTATTCAAATCTTGATATTTTCCTTCCAACAAGCATTCGGTTGCTTAATTCGACTTTTAGAAGGCAAATCCTCTTCTCTTCTTTACAATTCTGTCATGTTTGAGACTTTTATTCCAAATGGAAAGACATCATCAACATATAAACCTTCTTCATTATTTAAATCAACTTGCAGATACTCATGAAAATCATGTGCCCTTGAGCCGAAAGAAACAATATTTTTTGATACCTCCCATGCTTTTGTTATCAGTGACATTCTCTTTTTAATGTTTTTCTCTACATAAATTTGGACTGTTGTGAGTAAACTAGAATATCCTTTTAACTTAATAGCAGGTGTAGTTGGTTTAATCATTGATAATGGACTTGCCAGGATTGGAAGAGGCACCCCCGGTTTCCTTGTGGATTTTGGAAATTTAGGATGGCTGCATGTCCTTCAGGACGACCTCTGAGCCAAACTTTCCCTTTTTATTCTTCTAGTCACTTCTTTCTACAATCAAATTTTAGACTCCTTATCAAAAACAACACTTTGAAAAGTGAAGGACTCTTCTTCACTAAAGGTCTCATTTACAACAACTTCCAATAAAGAATTTTGTTCAGCCATATTTTTTGGTTGTTCCGTTGCATGAAATATTTTCTCAATATATACTCCTAGATCCATGTCCTTCAGAGAAAATATTTGGATGTCATTTTCTATAATATTATCCTCTTCCTCTTGCACTAAATTCTTCCTTTTCTTTCTCACAGGGAGCTTATGTGAACTCTTGATTTTCTTAGGGGGAGGATTCTTCTCTCCCGCTCCACTTGAATTACTATTGACAACCTTTCTAACTGGGTGAGTCATTGGAGCATTACTCTGGGATGTGGTATTCTTCGGAGTAACAACTAGAGACTAGGCACTTCTTTCACTGGGACCTTTTCCCTTTTGCTTATAAAAATCATTAGTACTGAGTAATGTTTCTAGGTCACCAATATCATGTACATGAGTACTTTGGTTGTTACCTTCTTCTTCTTCATTCAAGATAGTCTAGATGAATGAGTTACTGTATCCCACCGAAAGCATATGTTCTACAAAGATTTTGTTAGGATCAAATTCTTTTATCTTTTCAACATACTTTAAATTCACATTTTTGAAATGATTTGCAAAATGGTCAAATTTATTTATGTTTCTAAACATGAAATCTCCAATATTCCATGGCAAGGGGATACATTGCTTTTTCCTTGTTTCATGGAAAAAATGTAGCGAGAAGTTGTATTTCCTTGCCACCTATGTAATGAATAATTTTTCAGATACATGATACGGGAGAAAAGAAGGATTTTCTTTTGAACATAATATCATTATGACACTTTGATTTTCCATTTGTTCTATTGTTCCTTTTTTCTCTAAGAATCTGTTAAATTGGTTAGATATCCTTGAAGTATTTTTTTCCCAACAATAGCCTTTTGAAGACTAAAATAAAATCATTATAAACTTCATAAAAATGCAGAGGGGTCTTATGTCTCCATAGTGCCTCATACCAGAAGGTAACTAGATCTATTTCACGATTCACCCTCTTAATTATGGCCAAGTTTGGAAATTGACAACAATACACAATAGCAAATATCAGATAAGAAGCCATAAAGAATTTTTTGTCCTTTTTGTAGTGTGATAACTAGGATGAGATTTGAATAGAAATCAGTTTTCCCAAGTCAAAGATGGCTCGTTCTTTTACTGTAAAATACAAAATATATAAAATCATGTGAGAGATAGTAGCAGTTCTTTCTTGATCTGTCAACCTAGTAAAAAACCATGCAATTTCTCGATAGGGGTTTTTAAAAGACTCAACCTAGATCTTGGTTATGTCTTATGGAATAGATGTAGGATTCTCCAAATATTCAAGGAGGATGTCAAGCCCATTGTTATGTTTCTTCAAGAAATATTTGCAATCTTCTCCTTTGAAAGTAAACGTCAACTCTGGGTGTTTCAACATATTGAAAAAAACTTATGGTGAAAGGGAAATCAGAGAATGATCTTGAAGTTGTATAATTCTATGGCTTGGAACGTACTTGTCGACACACCATGAAAAAAGTTCTTTATACTCAAAAACCTCAGGAACACACCCATCACGAGTGATTCTAGATTCCCAAATTACGTCTTTTTGTGCAGGAGGAGAGGAATAATATGAATATTCTATTGACCATTGAAAGTTCTGGTCTTCATGACCAAAGATATTTAAAGTATCACCACAAAAATGTTGTCTAGTTGACGCTGCCATAGGTTGATGAGAGTATTTATTCAGCTGGATGATAACCTCAAATAAATCTTTTCAGAGAGATGATGACAATTTAATCCCTTAGCAAATCAATATTTGATGCAATTTAATGAGTAATTCCTCGATCCTTTCTCCATTAATGATGATCTTTTCGAATCCTGCACAACAATTGTTAGCATTAAAAAACACTTAATGCATATTGGGAAAATAAAGAGAATGGTAGGGATGGATGAGAGTGAGTTTGAATATGGAGCTTTTCATGAACCCTCCAACCCAGAAACCCATGAGCCCATAGTTATGGACAATAAAAAATATGTTAAGTGTAGAAAGGCGTTCGACCGGACTTGCATGCAAAAGGAATAAAATACTTAGGGGTTCGACACCCATGAGAAATCTAATGATCAAAATGTAGATCACAGAACTTTAGGTACAAAGTGGAGATCATGGAACTTGGAGAATGAGGGCTTGAACCCATGAACCCATGAAATTGAAAAAATGGCTAAGTGTAGCAGTAGACTTCTGACATGGGAATGTGGATGGGGGTAAAGTACCACCAACCTGCCAAACTAAAAACCCATCGATTACTGAAATATGACTAAGTATTGTAAGTAGAAATGGAGAGAAGAAAGGATAAAAGGAAGAGGGAAAAATGGGAGGTGTAGAAGAGGGAAAATAAATAGAAAAAAGAAGTTGGTAAAATAGAACGGGGAATGAAAACCCGAAAATGGGAAATGATCTCAACACCTCCTTAGTTGGTTCACTAAGATATTGGGTTGAGTACTATTGTTCGACCCTGCACATATATCAGAGAGCTATAGCATAGGGAAAACCCTTCTTTGTAGGAACCCTGAAAAATCCCTAACCCTTGGAACAGAAACCGAGCAAACAAAGAAGATACAAGATCTATTGTCGTTCAACCTTGCCCCCTGCATTTTGGTTGTGAAATTACTATACATTTCTTCCTGTTAATAATTTAGGCATTTTGTCATTGCAGTCTTATTCAGATCAGAGTATAACTTTGCAGGAGTTAAAACAAAATTGGGGGCCTACTCACACCCTTATTTAAGACTTATCCCATTGGATTCCTCTTTTCATCCTAATTGCAATGATACCTGATCCGTATTTATGAGCGGAACGAAATGAATAACAGATCAAATATAATAATATAGAGATATGCAGAAGAACAATAGATATCTGGTGAACAATAACTTCTATTGAATAAATAAAATAGGTTGAAACTGTAAAACTGCAAAACTTGAAAACAACTTGCTCGAATAGTTGTAGTTATCTCTGAGAATAGATGTGGTTGCTACACACATCTGTTTGAGCAGAATGATTGCAATGAGGCTCCAGAGGCCTTTTTAACATTACTCATGAATTCCAAAACCCTAGACATCCAAAAACCTAACCCTAGGAGATGAAACACCAAAAGTTATGTGGGCCCCAATGGGTAATTTGGTACCTCAACTTCTCAGGGTCGTAAACTTTTCATACGACCTCCATTTTAGGTGCGTGATATCCCGTTGGAGTAGGTGGGTGGCCACCAATATCTACCTAGATGTTGCGTACGGCTTCAGGATATCCCCAAAAGTGAAGAACCCACAATTACAAAGAAATTTCATCATTACAAAGAAACGTGCTAAACTAAAAGCTGTCAACAGGAGCCAATTGGAAAAGGTGGGTGGCCACCAATATCCACTTGGATCAGTCCTCCCCCCTTAGGAAGCATTGGTCTCCATTGTGTTGAGTTCCCCATTAGGTGAGGAAATTTCAGCTAAATTTTTCCCTGAGCCACTTGTCTTGGTGCAGGAGTTTCCCTGCCTTGATAATCCGATAAATATGGATCCTTTGATGGCGAGTGTGCTTGATCTGTGTGTCCACTATATGATCAGTGAATACTTGTTCCATGCAGTCAAGGTTGATCTCTATTGGTGTCAATTGTTCTACAATCTTCGAGGTGTTCAATAATGCTGGAAAATATGGTCGGAGGAGGTCCCAATTGAACATTCGGTGCAAGCCAGGGAAGGGGGGAGTGTTGAGCTCAAAAAAAAATTCACCCATGACCTTGGTGATAGTGTAAGGCCCATAGAGAAGTTAACAAAGCTTTCGATGGGGCCCTGTAAGGGGCTCTTTCTACAAATAAAACTAGACCTTGTCTCCCACTTGAAACTTGTATGGTACCCGATGTTGATCATGGCATTGCTTGTACTTAGCATTGGTTTTCTACAAAATCTCATGGACCTGTTGGTGGATGTGTTGAATCTGCTCAATGAATCTGGTGGCTTTGTCAGCCTTAGACTAAAGATGTGAATATTCTTCTTGTGTGCTTGCAAGAGGTAGTGCAACATCAATGGGACCCAAGGGCTAGAATCCTAGCCCCACCTGAAACGAGATATGGTTGGTGGAGCTATCGAGAGCCTTGTTGTAGTTGTTTTGAACATAGGGAAGACTCTCATTCCATGTACATGGATGCTTATAGTTATACATGCACAATATGTGCACAATAATCTGATTGATGACCTCTATTTGGCCATCGGTTTGAGGGTGGAAGGTAGTGGATTTAGTTAGATTGGTGTCCAACAGTGACCAGAGACTCGACCAAAATGTGTTGAGGAACCTATTGTCCCAATCTAAGATGATCGTATGTGGAATACAAAAATGGACTCACACTCGTTCGAAGAAGAGCTTGGCAGTATCTGCCACTGTGATGCTCTTCTTGTAGGCTATGATAATGGTCATCTTTGAAACTGATCAACCACCACAAATATGTAATCATTTCCTTTCTTGGTGGAAGGAAGGCCAGACATGTAATCCATCGAGATGGATTCCCAAGGCCTCTCAGAATTAGAAAGAGGGGTGTATAAGCATTGCTTCTTGATGGCAGGATTGGAAATGGCACATGCAATGCAAGATCTGATATACTTTTTGACGTCCTATCGAAGTTTTGGAAAATAAAAATGTTTCTGTAGAAAGACCATAGTTTTCTCCATGCCAAAATATCATACCATCTGAATGTAGTGAGCCTCCCAAATCATATTTTCACGTTCTCTTGCAGGAACATAGAGGTGGCCCATATGGTATAATAGTCCATCATGAATGTGGAAATCGATGAAATTTGTGCATGTACTCAAGAGGTGGTAGGTGGTGGTGAAGTCAGGATCTCGCTGATAAAGTTGGGGCCACTCAGATGCCTCATTCCCACAGAAATGGATCACGGTGGTGAGTGAAACAATGGGAGGTCGACTGAGGTAGTCAATGACATGATTTGTGCTCCATATCTTATACTTGATGTTGATATGGAACAATTGCATGTATGTGGACCACTTTTGATGGTGTTCATTCTGCAACTTCCCTTGTGTCTGTATGAACTACAAAGGATTGTGATCAGTGTGGATGATTTTCTCCTTTCCAAAAATGTAATGTTTCCATTGACGATAGGCTGGCGCAATGGAATACATTTCCTTGTCATAGGTGGGGTATTTATGGACGATATCTGAGAGTGTCTCACTATGGTATTCTATCGGATGACCGTGTTGAGTGATAACTAGACCTACAACATAGTTAGATGCATCAGTCTCAATCTCGAACGGTTGTTGCAAATTGGGTAAGGAGAGTACTGAAGTTGAGCACAAGTGATTCTTCAGATCATCAAATGTTTTTTGTTGTGATTTCCCCCATGTGAACTTTTCCTTTCCACTTCCCTTGGTCACCTGGCTAAGGGCCCATGCAATATGGGATAATCCCAACATAAACTGTTAGTAGAAGTTGGCAAGTCCTAAGAATCTTTGAAGCTCGGTTAGTGTGGTTGGGGTTGGCCAATCACGGATGACTTGGATATTAGTTGGATCCACATGTACCCCATGCTCATCAACAATGTAGCCCAAGTATTAGACCATGCTCATGCCAAAGGATCATTTTTCCAAGTTGGAATATAGCTTGTGATGTCGTAGAGTGCTCAAAACCCGCGAAATATGTTGCATGTGCTCCTCCCAAGTTATGTTGAAGATGAGGATGTCATCCAGATATACCACCACAAAAGAGTTGGTGAAGGGTCTCAATACATCATCCATCAACTTCATGAAATTTGTTGGTGCATTTGTTAATCCAAAGGGCATGACCAATCATTTGAAGAGACCTTCTTTAGATTTGAAAGTTGTCTTCCATACATCATTCAGTTCGATGGGAACCTGGTGGTAGCCAGACTTTAGATCAATATTGTTGAAGAACTTTTCCCCCTTGAGTTGTTCAAGAAGGTCATGAATTCGGGGAATTGGGTATCAGTTCCTAATTGTGATTTTGTTTAATTCTTTGTAATCAATGCAGAGCCACCAGGTCCCGTATTTCTTCTACACCAATACAATCTGGATTTCACAAGGTGAGGAGTTGGGTATGATGTGCCTCTTTTGAAGCATCTATTGGATCTGATGCTTGATTTTTTCATTTTCCATCAGCGAGCGATTATAGACTAGTCCATTAGGAAGAGGTGCACCTAGGGTGAGATCAATTGGATGCTTGACTTGGCAGTGTATTGATACCCCGGTGGGTGAGGAGAAGATGTTTTTGTACTCTTCCACAATCCCGTCTGCTTGCTTCTGCTGCAAAGAGAGGCTCTATGTATAGGTCACGGATGTGGCAGTGACCTTCTACTTACTGTGAGCATGGATCAAAAAGAAGACGAAATTATCGGTCTATGAAATGACCTTACTGCGTTGCTTAGAAGAGATTAAAGAAATAGTGGTAGGTGGCACTACCTCTGGTATCATGTGCAATTGTCTACCCAAAGTAATAATAACACTATGGGTTCTAGACTCATACACAACATGTTGATTCCACAAATATGGTTGGCCTAAAAGAACATCACAAACTTCAAGAGGAGAAATATCACACAATACTTCATCTTTGAAGGGCTTGATGTCGTAGGGCAGACAACATTGTTGGCTGATGCATAGATCTCTTCCTTGGCGAAGCCAGCCAATGGTGTAGGGATGCAGTTACAGTGTCATTGGAAGGTCCAGTCACTTGATGACCTCTACTGAGATCAGGTTCTTCTAACTTCCGCTATCGACAATGAAATGAAGCGGAGCCCCCTTTACCCACATATGTGAGTGAAAAATGTGTTCCCCTTCCTTTGGTTCTTGTGGTTCACCTGGATGGAATTTGGTGGTAGAGATAGTGGAACTAAGTTCAAAATCAATAATTTGCTTCCCTCCTTCTGGATTTGATTCAGATTCGATATCTTCCTCTAACTTGGAATCTTTTAGCTCGACCATCAGTGACTGCTTGGAGTGACATTCTTTAGTGTTGTGCCAAGGGATTTTATGTTATTCACACCACTTTCTCATTTCCTTCTTCGACTTCTCATTACCCTTCTTGGGTTGCAGCTTGGACTGGTTTTCTTGAGAGTGGCCATCTTTTCTCTATCCCTTGTTTTGTGGGTTGGGGTTGCCTTTTCCCTACTTCAACTGTGAGAAGTTTGCAGATCCAAACTGTAATACCCCAAGGATGTGCCCCAGTTATGTCTATGTATTGTAAACATGTTTTATAGGCTGGTGAGACAAGTGTATATAAGCTGGTGGGCTTATGTGTTTATTAGGCCGGAGAGCCTAGAAGTTAAAGGCCATGAGCCTGTTTTTGGATATGTAATTATACAGATCATTAATATAATATATAAACATCGTTGCATGCCAACCAACCACGAAGAAAGAGTGATGGGGGACTAATATTCCACAGAATGGGTAAGGGAAAGGGGGTTGAAAGGTTGGAAGGGGGGATAATCTTGAGGTGTTAAGTCCTTGGGAATAATAATTTATTATTATTCCAAAGTGGTGTGAAAGGTATGCTTTTATCCTAATTCCTGGGAGAGGAAACACATGCAGCTCCAACGTGTACAAAAGGGAACACATACTTGATGGAGTGCATGCATCTTCATGGGAAACATGTGTTGGCCCAGGCACATGCAATTTAACCCAAGAATTGAGCCATGATGGGGGTTCGTCCTCCATTCTCCCATCTGCTGTCTAAACCATGTTACCTCTGTGATCAACCTCTGCTTAATTTTCTTGTCACGCATTCTAGATAACTAGAACCAGAAGTTGACTGGTGTATTCTTGTGAATCTCGTGGCCTCTGTATTCGACCTTTGAAATGTTCACGTACGCATATGAAACCTAAAACCGTGAGGTCATCCTATGATGTTTTCCTAAGAAGATGACGCATCCTCAGTCTGTACCTGTTTTACCTCTACGTTGGACCTCTACATAACCACGCACATCTGAGAAACCAGTCGGGAGGGAAAGGCTGACCTATGTGTCCTGTGAACCCATGTTTATCCACACTGCAAATCTGAGTTCCTCCTTAAATGTTTGGGTTTTTGTCTTCTGTGAAACCTGAGCATACCGTAATTGCATATGCCATGTGTGTTTTAACTGTGGGTTGTTGTGGCCATGAATTCCCTTGGATGAGTGTGATTGGCTACTATCATTTGTTCCTTGTTGATCCTTACTGTTGTCCTCCTTGTGCTGGAATGGAGCTAAAGAAGTAGGTTTTCAAGCTTGTGTGCAACACTCTCTCCAGGTGAGAGAGGTGGTTGTGGTTGAAGAAGAAGGTTGTCAGGCCTATGAGCAACTCTCTCTAGGTGAGAGAGTGCACGGAGGAAGTGAGAAATCCTGGAAGGGGTCCTGTAGCTACCACAGAGCTTGAAGAATTCTGGTCTGGTCTGTTGTTGAAGCCCAAGGCAAGGGAGTTTTAGCAGTCGAAGGACTGTCCTAGTGATAATGAAGGTGTATACTCCTGGGGTGGGACAGGCATGTGGGGAATGAGAGTCTGTGAGCAGTGGGAATAAGTGGCTCCTAGGAGAGAATCCATCCTCATAAACTCTGTGTCTTCTTGTTGATCTTGCCTAACCTAGGATTCCCTTTCCCGATGGAGCTTAGTCCTAGCTCGGGGGTGACCTACTGCTGAGAGTGATGAGCAACGCGGTATAAGGTTGGGAGAACTATTACATATGACCAAATTTCCCATGGTTTTTCTTTGGTATTGCCACATTTATCCGTCGTAATTTCCACGAAAGAAAACACTATTTTGTGTTGCTATTTTTTCGTCACTATATCCACGAACCAAGTCTTCGTGTTTCCAACGACAAAATATTCCCTCCACGTGTCATCACCATCAATATAGGTTTACCTTATAAAGCATCGCAATACAGATGAAACTTCGTCACAATAGGGACACAAAACCGTGCCAATGTAAAAAAACAGTGGAAAGTTGTGACGCAAAAGCATGGCAATAGCGACAAAAATTAATGAGAGAGACAAAACGTACGACACAGATGATATATGTGCAACACAAAACCATTGTAAAGTGCGACGAACTGTGGAAAGTTGCGATGCAAAATCATGGAAATAGTGACACAAATTGATGGAAGGACAAAACTTATGATGCAAATGCTATATGTGCGACGCAAAACTATTACAAAGTGCGACAAACTATGGAAAGTTGCGACGGAAAAGCGTGGAAATAGCGATGAAAATTGATGGCAGAGACAAAACTTATGACGCATATGCTATATGTATGATGCAAAAACGTTGCAAAATGCAACGAACATTCATCGCTATTGCCACACTTGTTCCAAAAAAAAAAATTCCTTGCAATGAACTATCGTCGATATTGCGACGCTTCCTTTAAGTTTAAAAAAAAAAAAAAACTACATGAGATATGAATATGGTATACCATATTACATTGTAATATGGTATATATGGTATACCATATTGCAATGTAATATGGTATATATGGTATTACCATATTACAATGTAATATGGTAATACCATATTACCTTGTAATATGGTATACCATATTACAATGTAATATGGTAATACCATATTACATTGTAATATGGTATACCATATTACATTTCTTATCCTTTATTTCTCTAGAAATATCTTTATGTGCTTTTGCAAAGGATCAATTTTGATAGTGAACTTTAGCTACCCTTGACATTAAGATAAACCAAAAGTGCACCATGTTCTAGGTTCTACATGCATTTATTTACTTGTACAGTGAATTATCAATATTAATTAATTATAACATGCAAATGTGGCATGTTAGTTCCTTCATGTTTTAGTAGAGAGTGACTCCACTTTCTCAACAAGATGCAAGAATTTCTTTTTAAAAACAACTTAGGATAGTGATTTGTCCTGAGTGGGATGGTGACCTTGGCATTCAACAAGATAGGAAGTAATTCATTGATGACAAGTGTAGCAGGTGTGCAAGTCCACTAGTGTATGGATATTATCTGCTAAGTGGCAGACTTGAACTTCCTCTTCCAGAATAGATGGCTCATATAGCTTGAGATGATTGACATAAATTATATTATGGATATCTAGAAAGGAAGGGAAATACTAATGACAACCATTTTCATTAATATATTGAAGAACAATATAGGGACAATAGAAAATAGGCTTGAGTTTTTTATGATGCTACCCCTTAAAACATTGTTTGTCCATATACAACCAAAGTCAGTCACCAATTTGAAACTAGACAAAGACTTGATGGTGATCTTAGAGGGATTTATAATGAACTAGGGAGGATTGAAAGGCATTAGTAACCAAAGAATGAATGCTAAATAATTTATGAACAAAGGAGATTCTATACATTTTACCTCGCCTTATAGGAAATTCTATCCATAAGATGTGAATAATAGCAAGATGAAAAGAATGAGCAATGCAAGAAATTATATAGGGGTAATATGAGGGTCTTTGCAATGTAGGCCAATACATTTTTGTTGTGAGGGAATCCTCCATCAAGTAGGCCTATATATCCCATGGTACATGTGAAGACCCCTATGCCTTGAGAATTAGTCTAAGGTAAAACTACAAGGTGTGCCATGTGGATTAGTGTAATGTTATGCAAGTAGAAGACAAATGAGAAAGAAAGATTGGTAGACAAAAATTGCATGTTAAACACACAATTTTGACACGGGGGAACAAGCGAATTTAATCACTTCATAAGAATGATAGAAACTAAACTATAAAATGTAAATAATGAAATAAAAAGAAATAATCCTAACTATCATGTAAATGATGCAATGGCTAAATTAGGAGAGTAGATATGAGCAATTTCTAATTACTATATTAATGGAACAATAACTAGAACATGTAAGTAAACCATGAGTGAGTCTAACAATAATAATAACATCTCAACTATAAAATCATTGATAAGATTAAGAGTGAAAAGGAGATACTTGCACTTACTTATACGTGAGGTAGGATGGTGTATGAACATGTTTAGCTAGATACCTACATCACAGAGGTTGGCATCTTACCACAAGTGAGGTAGGATTAGCAACATGATCTCTTATGGAAAGGATGGAGGATAGACGAAAAGGTAAATATGGGAGGTTGTGGTGTTAAGGTAGTTCTAACAAAGCAAAGAGAAATAAGTTGATGACACTGGCATGACATTGGAAAAAGGCGTGAGTTGACATAAACCGACTAAGAGTGAATATGAGCGAGAGAGAAAACACACTCTAATATAGGGTTATCACAAGAATAAAGTTGACATAAACCGACTAAGAGTGAATATGAGCGAGAGAGAAAACACACTCTAATATAGGGTTATCACAAGAATAAATGTGACATATGGAAACTTGGAGTTAAAGTGAGTGTAACAAATGACATACATTGTTCTAGGATTAGTGTAGTCATTAAGGCGCCATACACTAGTCAAGGACATAGCATGAGTCCCATGTGACATACGATAATTTGGAGAGTGTGAGCATAATAGGCATCATAAACTAGTAATATAGAGTCATCAAAAGCACAAAAACAACACATGAGATCCTAGATTTAGTGCAAGAATGAGAGGTGGCATACATCAATGGGGTATTTTATGCAAGCGTAGGAGGCGACATGCATCAACCTAAGTTCAATGTAATCATAGAGGTGAAAAATACCAATGGTATACCAGTGGAGGAGAGAGGATCAAAGGAAGATATGATGTCACCATTGGGAGGGGCTCCATAGTTGCAAGCTATGGAATGTGACCATTAAGGGGGGAATCTTCGAAAAGTGACCAAAGAAGTGATAGTTGATCCTAACTAGGTAGAGGTTATCTTAAGTAGGGTCTTTCTTGAGATAATGACCTAGAAGGGACCCATCAATATTATGACCAAATAAAAATGGAGAAAAAGGGGTGTAAGGAAGAAGAGCTAAGGAGGAGAGGCAATACTTTACCCAAGCATTTGAAGGACTAGGAAAAGAGGAAGAGGATGTAGGAGAGTATGGAACACTAGGAGAGGAAGAAGACAAGGGGAGAACTAGGTAATATTGGGTGCTACCAGGTAAGAAGTGGCTAGAGTTGATAATGGGAAGCCTAAGCTAGCCCAAAAAAACTCCAAATAGGATCAAGGCTTCATTCAACTTGATAAAAGTGTGTTAAGACACAAGACCTTTTTAATGCTAGCAAATGTTGATTTTGACAACTAATGGAAAGATAAGGAAAAGAGAAGGCATAGAAGAAAAAGGGGCTACCTCATTGTTGTATCCAGCAAGAGGACAAGGGCAAGAAATTATGGAACTAGGTATAATAGATCATATATGTATTTTGTTAATTGGTGTGTGGTAGAAAAAAAATATTGAGTTAAAAATTATTGGGGAGGTTTGGGATTTAGAATGAGAATAGCAGAGTGAGAGTGCATCCAAGTAGAAGGATGAGAATGTATTATTTAGAGAGTTTCGAAGAGGGATAGTGCAACCATATGAGATGATATGGATTGATGTGATGTAAAAGTGAGAGAGAAAGGTATTTATGTATTATGTTTTGTTGGGTCTTAACATTATAAGGAAGAGGTATTGCAAGAGGTGAGTTCATAGTTTTTGTCATCTTTATAGAGTTGATAAGTATTGCAATGAGCATCTTATAAAGAATTTCATTTTTTTTATTGGGTAGAAGGATGAGAAGGTTGTGTGGAAGAGAGAAAGTGAAACCATACGAAATGGTTGGATGTGAGTTACAACTAAGAGAGAAAGATATTTATGTAGGATGTCTTGGTCACATCATTACATAGAAAGGGTATTGCAATAAATATGAGTTCATAGGTTTTGTTATCTTTAAAGAGTTGATAGGTATTTCAATGGACATCTTATAAAGCATTTCATTGTTGTTCATATGATATGTTCAAGAGTATATTAGAGTAATCAATGGGAGATACATAACATTCAACATTCTCTTGAAAAATCACTATGACAAGGCTGACTCCACAATGTTTATTAATGAGAAGATGAGTTATGTCCTATTGTACAAAGCCCCAATGATAAGAAGAGGGGTGAGGAGTGATGGAAAATGCGATTATTTTGGTTACAATTGTCAAGGATTATAGTGGGAAGTTGGTCTTTGATCTAAAAATTATGAGTAAAAAGGAGACTTAGAGAGGGGAATAAATTTCATTCGTCATTATGAGTAATGAGGGATCTTTTTCAATAGAGTTTGGAATAGGGACTATTTTTTGTTGGGGAGAAGTGTCCAAAGATTGTTGTACCCTAGGATCATCAAGGGATTTCTCATCTATGTACAAGGATTTGGATGTGAATTATTATTATAAGAATAAGCATTTTATAGTAGTGTCCTTTGGAGCCTTATAATACTTGCACTAACATGTGGGATGAGAGGAGGGGTCTAGATTATTGGGATTAGTCTCATGCATTGTTTAATAGGAACTAGGATTTGGACTAGGGATAGAAATAAGGTTAGGATTATGGAATTGAATGAAGTGAGGGATATTTTCTAATTTATTTTCCACAATGAGGATATAGATAAAGACTTTGTATATGGGGGTTCTCTAAAATAGTTATAATTCTTTATAAAAAAAAGTACAAGTAAACCAAAATTATATTTAAAATATGACCTTTAGGGTTCTTGATTTATAGTTGAAATTTAAGCTAGGTAATGAGTGTACACTCGATGTACTATACAACCACCTACACATTAAATTGGACAAATAAATTAGACAATAAAAACACCACATGGAAATTGGCATATATGCAGTATCTACACATTAAATTTGACAAATAACTTGACAATAACAAATAAATTAGACAATAAAAACACCACATGGAACTTGGCATATATATCAATATCTACATATTAAATTTAACAGATAACTTGACGATAAAAACACCTTGTAAAGGGTGGCCACAAATCATCTACTCATAAATATCAAAAGGTTTATGAAAATCTGTCTTAGTAATGTACATTTTTGAAAATGAAGAGTTAGATTGTCAAAAGGCTTACGAAAATCCATCTTAGTGGTTGGAGAAAGAGTTCTTATATTATTATACTTAGATGCAACATTGTCATGCATTTCCCATAGCATAGTGAGAAGTTGAATTGTAGTATCCAACTAGCATATTGGGAAAGGGAATTGTAGTATACAAATAGACGAGGGGGAGTTGTAGGTTGTTGATGAAATGATTTATTATCATGCCAATATACGTTTGTGGTACCAACACAGTTGCATATAGTTGCATTGTTGCATAAGTTGCATTGTTGCATAAAGTTTCATATAGTTGCATAAGTTTTATTGTTGCATAAAGTTGCATATAGTTGCATATTGTCACTAAAAAACATGATAAGTTGCATTGTTGCATATAGTTTCATAGTTGCATATAGTTGCATATTTGCATATAGTTGCATACGAAATTGTTGCAATATAGTTGCATATAGTTGCAAATAGTTGAATATAGTTGCAATATAGTTGCATATAGTTGCAAATAGTTGAATATAGTTGCATATAGTTGCATAAGTTGCATTGTTGCATAAAGTTGCATATAGTTTCATATAGTTGGATAAGTTGCATATTTGCATATAGTTTCATATAGTTGCATATTTTCATATAATTGCATATAGTTGCAACATAGTTGCATAAAGTTGCATAAGTTGCATAAGTTGCACTTTTGCATTCTCATACGCCTAGGGAGTATGAGAATTAATTGACACAAATATGCACACTACCAAATTCCATTAAGTCGATTCATGTAGAGATTAAAGTTCCACTAGTGTTTAATGGCACAATTAATGCCACAAAGTTTATGGACATACATAACTTAACCCATCATGTTTGAATAGAGGGTATAAACATTAGATATCACTTTGGTATATATCCTTGAATGATTGTGGGAATTTTGACACTATGAACTTTGGACTCACGAGAAGATATAGTAGGACTAGGAACCTACTAGACATAAGGTTTGTGTTGACCCATGTTCCCATCCACCGATCTTGATAAGGACAAGATATTGATATGATCCGAAAGACTTTGAAAGTCCAAGTCATAGGG
>JASDQU010173554.1:0-20845 GCA_032191745.1 Picea mariana | reverse complement strand
AAAAAAAAAAAAAAAAAAAACGAACCTCTGAGTGTAGTCTCTCCTTGTTGAATGTGTTTCTCCCTTGTAGCTTGCTTCAAAGTATCTCCTTGTTGAATGTGTTTCTCCCTTGTAGCTTGCTTCAAAGTATTTAAAGAACATTGTCTGATTGCTCTAAAATATTTAACAAACGTTGTTCAATAGTTGATGCGATGTAAAAAAACAAAACAAGAGTATGTATATATACAACGACTATACCACTTGTTAGTTTGTTTAGTGCATATGGGAGAAATAAAATAGAAGAAGATTATATAAACCATCTCTAAGTTTAATCAATGTGAGATAAATTAAAAAAAGATAAAACATAATGTAATTAATTAATTTATGATGAATTAATAGAGTAAGATTTATTTAATATTGAAGGTAAAATATTAAAGAGGAAGCTTTAGAGAAAAAAAATTGGGGAAAATTGGGAGGAAAGATTTGGGGGGGGAACTTTTGGGTAAATTTGGAGGGAAAAATTGGGGGAAATTTTTTTGGCAAAAATTTGGAGGGAAATTTTGGGAGGGAAAATTTGGAGGGAATATTTTGGAGGGAAATGTTCATTCCACGAGCTATAAGAATGTCATTAGGAGGGTGGGCATTTGCACCATTCTATGTTTGTAGTGAGCAATGATGGCTTTATCAGATAGAGAGGATTTTATTTCTGGAACATCAACATCTTGTTCACATGCCTCCTCTTCTGAGACTGGCAAATGTGGTGGGAATACTTCTAATGTAAATGAGGAGTGAGTCATATGTTTCACCTAGTGAGAAGTTCGATCATATTGCAAGCAATGATATTGAACATATTGATCGGGAAAGTTCTAATTTTGAAGACTTTGAAGGCACCAATGATGAAGGGGAAGATTATGGTGAAAAGGACGATGAAGATTTTCCTCCAAGTGAGGATTTCCAAGGTACTACTGATGATGATGAATATTTTCCTCCAAGTAATGATTTTGAAGGTATCGATGGGGATGATGAAGAGTTTCCTCCAAGTGAGGATTTTCAAGGCAGTAAAGAATATGATGACAATTTTCCTCCAAGTGAGGATTTTCAAGGGAGTAAAGAGAATGATGCAGATTTTCCTCCAAGTGAGGATTTTGCAAGTACTGATGAGGATAATGAAAATTTCCATCCAAGTGAGGATTATCAAGGTAGTAGAGAGGATGATGAAGATTTTCCTCCAACTGAGGATTTTGAAGGTACTGATGAGGAGGATGAAACATTTCCTCCTAGTGAGGATTTGCAAAGCACTAACAAGGATAATGGAGATTTTTCTCCAAGTGAGGATTTTGAAGGTACATATGAGGAGGATGAAGATATTCCTCCAAGTGAGGATTTTGAAATGATGATGCAAGAGCATCGCCAGCACATCAAGCGAGCCAGCGCGGAAGCGGGAGACAGCTGGACAACGCTAGCACAATTTCTTTTTGAGAACACCTTGATATTGTTGCGCAAACATTAATGCGTGGATTTAATGAAGCGCACCTTGTATATTGTAATGGACCTTGAGCGGATAGCTCTCGTCCTTAGGTAGATAGTCGGCATTTAATAGATTTAATGCAGTTAGATAGGAATTTAATTCTAGATTTGATAGCTTTAGAGCGCAAGAGGGAAACGGGATATAGACACCCTCCTTTGTACATTGTAACATTATTATGAAGCAGCATTGTTGAGAAGAGCAGGCAGAGAACTGTATGAAGAACAGCCATGTACAGACATTGAATTAATAGAAAGAGCTTTGATTCAATTTCATGGTTTGTGTTATTCTCTGCGTATTGTTGCTATGCTCGTGAATGTTTGCTTTCTATCATACATTTGCTTTTATATGCTGTGTATGTGATTTCATGGTTGAGTAGAAGTCTGAGAGGAAATGTGAATGAGTTTCAATTGTTTCTCTAATTGAGCCAAAAGATTCCTGCAAGGAGTGCAGTTGAATTGTCCACAAGGAGTGCGTTGACAGAAGGGTTCAATTAGAGTTAGATTTTGTTTTCATTCATCTCAGAAGTGCGGATTTGGCACCGAAGCCATGCAAGGCGTGCACAGGCTAGACGAAGTCTCAGAGTTGCGATTCTGAGCAAAGGAAATTAAGGCTGCTGCTGCAGGAGTGCTCAGAGTCGAAGCTCCAACACTTAGGCGTTGTTGAAGATTTGTCGCAAGGAGTGCGTGCAAGAAGTTTCTTCCTAAGATATTTGAAGTCGTGGAAGCTCAGGAGGGATAAGCCTTCAAGTTCGTCGAAGGACTGTATAGACAAAGTCGTGTGGGAAGGCTTGTAAGGAAAACCGCATGTTTGTGCGCAGGGTGACGAGTTCTACGGAAGAAGCGCCTCATCATTTCGTAAAGTTCATTTGGAAGGGACGGATGGTCGAATTTCTCCAAGGAGATTTCGTGAAGATCCGTGGGTCGTTGGATCTCTCGGAGTTGCAGGAAGGTTGCAGTGCAAGCATGGAGAAGGTTCAAGCTCAGGACAGATAGAGCGTTGATCCAAGCCGGCTAGGGCCGTTGGATCCATCGCGAGATCGACTAATCGGGGTTTCGCGAGAAAGGGATCGAAGGTTTGGCCATGGGAATCACGATAGTGCGAGAAGCGAAGTCCCGACGAATTGCGTAGATAGCATGGGCCACCGCAGGGTGACGTGGCAGGTGATGCGAGATATCGACATTTCGGCATCTCGGGCATCGAGAGCTGACATAGGAGTTAATTGACCTCGCGAGTAGCGAAGTAGTGAGGGAGTGAGATCGTGAGTTTTGGCATTTCGGCGCATCGCGTATCGGAGGTTGGAAACTCGAGTGTTAGGTGTCGCGAGTTGCGAAGACGTGATAGAGCGAAGTCCCGACAACGGAGGGAGAAAGTCAGCGATTGACTGACACATCGGGTCTCGGGGACTCGAGAGTATAGTGATCGACAATGAACTCGCGAGGCTACGAGTTTCGATTTCCCGACAAGTGAACAAAGGGAAGTCATGCGAAGGAATCTGTGGGTAGATATTTCTCGATAGGGAAATAGAAGAACATTGACGTTCTTCGGGCTGAGTGGAAAGAAGGTCCTGTAGAAGAGGACGCGCTGCGAGGGGTGGGGCTGCGTCAGGTTTGGTATTAGAGCGGGAATATCTCTTTGTTTTCTGTAGCAGAGAGGGAGTAAATTCGCCATGCCGCCAAGAAGAGAAAGGCAGTCACCTGACCCAGAAGATAGGGAGGTGCGGAGAAGAGGTAGGCCAGCAGGGAATCTGGAAATGGAAAGGCAGATGAGAGATCTTCGAGCAAGGCTTGAAGAGATGGAGACAGCACAAAGATGCGGAGTCGGTGCTGGAGATTTCAGTGATTCCGAAGTTGAAGAGGAGGCTGGACATGAAGGAGAGGTCACAGCAGAAGATGCATCAACTGAGCGATTAATTAAAGCCATTGCCAGGATGGGTGCGAAGGCAAAAATGGATATTCCAGTCTATGAAGGAAATCTGGATGCCGAGGAGCTGCTAGATTGGATTAGATCTCTCGACACATACTTCGATTATGAGGATATCGAAGAGGATAAGAAAGTCAAGCATGCTGTCACGCACTTGAAAGGACATGCATCATTGTGGTGGGACGAGCTACAAGCTGACAAACGCTACAAAGGCAAGCAAAAGATCAAGAGTTGGGATCGAATGATTGCAAAGATGAAGGCGAAGTTCATCCTAAGAGACTATCAGATCACTCTGTTCAGGAGGATGTAGAACCTGAGATAGAAGCTGATGACAGTGAGAGAATACACTGAGGAATTCTATCAACTGAACATCAGAGCAGGTCATCGGGAAAGCGATGATGAGAAAGTGGCTAGATATCTGAATGGTTTGAGATACGACATTCAGGATGAATTAAGCATGGTTACCATCAGGACGGTAGAGGATGCTTATCACATGGCTCTGAAAGCCGAGGAGAAGCTGAGCCGAAAGCAAGGTCAGTGAGGACGAGGCAGAAGTCAGCCCAGAGGCAAGTCAGTTGCCCAGGAGAAATTCCAGAAGCCCAAGGAGGAATGGAAGAAACCTCAGGGTAAAGTTGAAAGAGGTGGAACCTCACAGAGAGGGCCATATGTTGAACAGAGAGGGCAGCATAATGAGTAGAGTGGAGGATATGCTGATGGAAATACTTTTCCTCGTACTAGAGGTCGAGGTAGAGGAAGAGGTGGAGTAATCACGTGTTTCACATGTGGGAAAAATGGGCACAAGTCATTCGAGTGTCCAGAGAAAAAGAAGGACATGGGAGAAGCTCACATCGCAAAAGCACAGAGGCGAGATGTTGAGGCCGAAGACACAGAAGGCAGAAGATCGCTTGCGATGCATAAAGTCCTTTTGACACCTGAGAAGGAGGTGGAGAGCTCAGTTCAAAGGACCAGACTGTTCAGAACAGCTTGCAAGACCAAGGATAGGGTGTGCAAGGTTATCGTGGACAGCGGTAGCACAGATAATCTCGTTTCAACTGAGATGGTAGAAAAGTTGGAGCTGGAGACGACTGATCATCCCAGTCCATATAGAGTTTCGTGGCTACAGAAAGGACACCAGGTAACTGTTACTAAACAATGCTTGGTTGAATTCAAGATAGGGGAATATAATGATAAGATTCTGTGTGATGTTATTCCCATGGACGTATGTCATTTATTGTTGGGTAGACCATGGCAATATGACAGAAATGTGATTCATGATGGAAGAATGAACACATATACCCTGGAGAAGAATGGGAGAACCCATATGTTGCTTCCGATAAATAATAAAGAGGTGAAGCCGGAGGTAAGCAACACAATACTTCTCATGAGTGGGAAATAACTTCTTACAGAGGTTAAGAAGAAGGAAGATCCACAATTCTTTGTGGTCAGAAAACCAAGGATTGTTCTGACTAGCACAAGAGTGGATGATTTACCAGATGAGGTTCAGGAACTGCTGGAAGAGTTCGTTGATATCACAGTGGACGAATTACCTTGTTCGTTGCCACCGATGAGGAGTGTGAGTCACCATATAGACCTCATACCAGGAGCCAATTTTCCAAACAAAGCCGCGTATAGGTTGACGCCGCAAGAAAATGAGGAGGTCAAGAGGCAGGTCCAGGAGTTGTTGGACAAAGGATTGGTCAGGGAAAGCTTGAGTCCATGTGTTGTTCCAACAGTACTCAGTCCGAAGAAGGACTGAGGTTGGCGGATGTGCACCGATTCAAGAGCGATCAATAAAATAACCATCAGGTACAGGTTTCCACTGTCGAGAATGGATGATCTGATGGATTGCCTGAGTGGGGCAATTTATTTTTCAAAGATGGATTTGAAAAGCGGATACCACCAGATTCGCATGAGAGAAGGTGATGAGTGGAAAACATCATTCAAGACAAATGAAGGTTTGTATGAATGGCTAGTCATGCCGTTTGGATTGACAAATGCGCCAAGTACCTTTATGAGGTTGATGAACGAAGTCCTGAGGGAGTTCATCGGGAAATTTGTCATTGTTTATTTGGATGACATACTGATTTACAGTAAATCAGAGGCTGAACATTTGAAGCATTTGGCCATTGTGATGAGGAAGCTACAGCAGGAGAAGTTGTTGATCAATGTGAAGAAATCTTCATTTATGAAGACAGAGCTCATTTACTTGGGTTTTGTTATTTCGGCTAATGAATTTAGGATGGATCCGGACAAAGTAGAAGTGATCAAGAATTGGCCATCACCGAGGAATGTATTCGAGGTGAGAAGTTTTCATGGTTTAGCTAGTTTCTACCGGAAATTCATCAGGAATTTCAGTGGAATTAGCGCATCGATGATGGACACAGTGAAAAAGCGGAATAAGTCTTTTCATTGGACAACTGAGGCTGAGAAGAGCTTCAATTTGTTGAAGCGGAAGATCACAGAACAACCGGTGTTGGTGTTGCCGGATTTCCTGAAAAAATTTCAAGTGAAATGTGACGCAAGTGGATTTGCCATAGGAGTGGTCTTGAGTCAGGAAGACAGGCCGATTGCATATTTCAGCGAGAAGTTGGATGAAGAGAAACTGAAGTACTCCACGTATGATAAGGAATTTTATGCTATCATATAGGTGTTAAAGAAGTGGAGGCATTACTTGATCCCAAAGGAATTTGTTTTGTACAGTGATAATCATGCATTACAGTTTGTGACTCAATAGGAGAAGTTGAATCAGAAACATGCAAAATGGGTAGAGTATATGCATAATTTCACATTTGTGATTAAGCATATTTTGGGTACTGCTAACAAAGTGGCTGATGCTTTGAGCAGGAAATGTTTGTTGTTGCAGGAGTTCCGAGTCAAAACATTGGGTTTTGAGGACCTCAGGAATATGTATGCAGACGATCAAGATTTTGCAGAAGCGTATGAAGCAGCTGAGAATCCAGTTCTCAGAGACAGAAGCCCATGGATAGATTATATGATCCAGGAAGGATTGTTGTTCAGAGGCAATCAACTGTGTATTCCAAAATGCTCCATGAGGGAGAACTTGTTGAAGGAAAAACACAACGGAGGTTTAGCAGGACATTTTGGCCATAAAAAAACATTCACGAAGCTGAATGAGTCATATTTTTGTCCGGGGATGCGAGCAGATGTCAAGAGGTTTGTTGAAAGATGCAGAGTTTGCCAGCATTCAAGAGGGAGAAAGCAGAATATAGGTTTTTATCATCCATTGCCTATACCAGAGAGGCCATGGGAAGCGATCAACATGGATTTCGTATTGGGTTTGCCAAGTACACAAAGAGGTGTTGATTCCGTCTTTGTGGTGGTAGACAGGTTTTCAAAGATGGTGCATTTCATTCCATGCCAGAAGACCAGCAATGCGACTCACATCGCAAATCTGTTTTTCAAAGAAATCATTAGACTTCATGGATTGCCGAAAAGTATAGTTTCGGACAGGGACACTAAATTCATAGGTCATTTTTGGAGGACCTTATGAAAGAAGCTAGGAACTAACTTGGCGTTTAGTTCTGCGTATCATCCTCAGACGGATGGACAAACAGAGGTGGTCAACAGAAGTCTGGGAGACTTGCTGAGAAGCTTGGTAACGGAGCACCATAGCAGTTGGGACCACATATTGCCACAGGCAGAGTTTGCATACAATGATTCGGTAAATCGAAGCACAGGTAAGAGTCCATTTCAGGTTGTATATGGGATGCAGCCGAGAGGAGTTTCTGAATTGCGAGATTCATAACAGACTGCGATTAGCAGTGCGAGTGCAGAAGAATTCGTGAGGCGATGAAAGAACTTCACAGCAGGGTGAAGCAGCGACTGCAAGATACAAGCCAGGAGTATAAGCACAGAGCAGATCAGCATCGGAGACAACTTCAGTTTGAAGTTGGTGATCTAGTTCTGGCACACTTGAGGAAGGAAAGGTTCCCAAGGGGAACATACAATAAACTCAAGATGAAGAAAATTGGGCCATGCAGAGTCCTGAAGAAATTCGGAGAAAATGCTTATGAGATTAAGTTGTCGGATGGCATCGGAATATATCCGATATTCAATATCGTAGACTTATACCCATACAGGGCTGGAGAAGCAGAGACTGGAACTAAAGAACCAGTAATCTAGTGGATGAAACAATTACTAGTAGCAGAAAAGCCACAGATGGAATGCATACTGGAAAAGAGAGTGGGCAAAAAGACCAGAAGAAAAGAATACTATGAGTATCTGGTCAAATGGAAGAATCACCCAGTGGAAGACGCCAGATGGGAGAGCGAAGCAATGATCCAAAAGCATGGACAGACTGTGCAGGAGCTCATGGACAGGAGCCCATGAAAGTTTTCAAGCCGAGGAGTATGATGTAGGAGCATTGCCAGCACATCAAGCGAGCCATCGCGGAAGCGGGAGATAGCTGGACAGCGCCAGCACAATTTCTTTTTGAAAACACCTTGATATTGTTGCGCAAACATTAATGCATGGATTTAATGAAGCGCACCTTGTATATTGTAATGGACCTTGAGCGGATAGCTCTCGTCCTTAGGTAGATAGTCGGCATTTAATAGATTTAATGCAATTAGATAGGAATTTAATTCTAGATTTGATAGCTTTAGAGCGCAAGAGGGAAACGGGATATAGACACCCTCCTTTGTACATTGTAACATTATTATGAAGCAACATTGTTGAGAAGAGCAGGCAGAGAACTGTATGAAGAACAACCATGTACAGACATTGAATTAATAGAAAGAGCTTTGATTCAATTTCATGGTTTGTGTTATTCTCTGCGTATTGTTGCTATGCTCGTGAATGTTTGCTTTATGTCATACATTTGCTTTTATATGTTGTGTATGTGATTTCATGGTTGATTAGAAGTCTGAGAGGAAATGTGAATGAGTTTCAATTGTTTCTCTAACTGAGCCAAAAGATTCCTGCAAGGAGTGCAGTTGAATTGTCTGCAAGGAGTGCGTTGACAGAAGGGTTCAATTAGAGTTAGCTTTTGTTTTCATTCATCTCATAAGTGCGGATTTGGCACCGGAGCTGTGCAAGGCGTGCGCAGGCTAGACGAAGTCTCAGAGTTGCGATTATGAGCAAAGGAAATTAAGACTGCTGCTGCAAGAGTGCGCAGAGTCGAAGCTCCAACACTTAGGTGTTGTTGAAGATTTTCCGCAAGGAGTTCGTGCAAGAAGTTTCTTCCTGAGAGATTTGAAGTCGTGGAAGCTCAGGAGGGATAAGCCTTTGAGTTCGTCGAAGGACGGTATAGACAAAGTCGTGCGGGAAGGCTTGTAAGGAAAACCGTAGGTTTGTGCGCAGGGTGACGAGTTCTGCAGAAGAAGCGCCTCGTCATTTCGTAAAGTTCATTTGGAAGGGACGGACGGTCGAATTTCTCTAAGGAGATTTCGTGAAGATCCGTGGGTCATTGGATCTCTCGGAGTTGCAGGAAGGTTGCAGTGCAAGCGTGGAGAAGGTTCAAGCTCAGGACAGATAGAGCATTGATCCAAGCCGGCTAGGGCCATTGGATCCATCGCGAGATCGGCTAATCGAGGTTTTGCGAGAAAGGGATCGAAGGTTTGGCCACGGGAATCGCGATAGTGCGAGAAGTGAAGTCCCGACGGATTGCGTAGATAGCGTGGGCCACTGCAGGGTGACATGGCAGGTGATGCGAGATATCGACGTTTCGTCATCTCGAGCATCGGGAGCTGACATAGGAGTTAATTGACCTCGCGAGTAGCGAAGTAGCAAGGGAGCGAGATTGCGAGTTTCGGCATTTCGGCGCATCGCGTATCGGAGGTTGGAAACTCGAGTGTTAGGTGTTGCGAGTTGCGAAGACGCGATAGAGCGAAGTCCCGACAACAGAGGGAGAAAGTCAGCGATTGACTGACACATCGGGTCTCGGGTACTCGAGAGTATAGTGATCGACAGTGAACTCGCGAGGCTGGGAGTTCCAATTTCCCGACAAGTGAACAAAGGGAAGTCATGCGAAGGAATCTGTGGGTAGATATTTCCCGATAAGGAAATAGAAGAACATTGACGTTCTTCGGGCTGAGTGGAAAGAAGGTCCTGTAGAAGCGGACGCGCTCCGAGGGGTGCGGCTGCGTCAAGGGACTAATGAGCATGATGAAGATTTTCCTCCTAATTTTGAAGGGACTGATGAGGATGGTGAATATTTTCCTCCAAGTGAGGATTTTCAAGGGACTAATGAGGATGATAAAACAAATTTCTGCAACTGAGGATTTTGAAGGTGCTGACATGGATGGTGAAGGTATTGTTCCAGCAGGAGAAATTAAAGGTTCCAATGAAGATGATGAAGAGTTTTCTCCAAGTGATGATTTCTAAAGTACTAGTGAGAATGGTGAAGATTGTCCTCTAGGTTGGCATTTTAAAGGTAGTAATGAGGATGATGTAGAATTTCCCTCAAGTGGGGATTTCAAAAGTAGTGAAGATGATTATGTCGACGGTGGACACTTTCTTGCAGGTGATTGTGTTGTTGATGATGATGTTGATATTCCTCTTCTCAATGAGATTATCAATGAAGATGATGATGGACCTAGGAATGGAGATCATGTTCTAAATCATTCAAGTGCAACAAATCAAGGTGATCAACAATCTCTTGTTCGGTCTCCTCACAGTGCTATGTATGATTATAGTGAGAATGATATTCCTCCTAGTGATGATGTTGAAATAGTGGAGAAATTGCAAAGAAATATTGTGTCTGGGACGAGGACTAGACCTTTTTATATCAATCCAAATCATTCTAGTTATACAAGGTCCAAGAAAGAATTTCTCACTAAATCATTTTCCATTGGTGATTTGATTTCTAGTGATTGTTGTCAAAAGAATTGTTTGAAAAGTATAGACTACATGTATGCCTTGGAGAAAAGGAAGAATTGTTTGTCAATGAATAAGAGCATGCAAAATTCATATTTAGTGGGGTGCATGATATCTACAAAGACAGAATATGATTATCACATTGGTAATATTTTACTTTGCAGAAAGGCTTTCAAAAAATTCCACTCAATTGGTAATCTTCGTCTATCAAGGATCCAAACAAGATTGGAAAAAGATCCTACATTTAATTCAAAGGTACATCATGGACGAGAGATTTTCCCATTAACAAACACTACATTGTCATGGATGCGATACTTCTTTTCTAAACATGGAGAGTCTATGTCAGATAGAGAGACATTACATATTCTAGATAATTTCTCAAGGAATGAAATCTACAAGTTATACAAAGAATATGCTGAAAGTGTTGAAGGAAATAATATTTTTATTTCATATGCATATTTTACAAGAGTATGGAAGAGACAATTCAACAATGTTTGTATTTCTAAGAAGTCAAGGATGGGGATTTGCAGTACATGTGCTTCTCTTAAAGCAAGAAGAGATAAATCTGAAGGGGTAGAAAGAGGTATATATTTGCAAATTTTTTTTGTTTAAATTCGATAGTTATCAACTATGAAAACATATTATCAATATTTTCATTTTGTGTCATGTGCAAATTCTATAGTCAAAGCACTTCAAGAACACAGGAATCAACAATCAAGTAAAAAGAAAAAATTGCTTCTTTTTTTTTTTTGTAAATGAGTGTGTGAATCTATATTGCTTTGTAAGGTTATAGTACAAAACTGATGCAGGGATTCCCAGGATTTGCCTTAACAGAAACTAGATCTGGGGTCCTTGGAGTGCATTATCTGAAAATAAACAAAAAGTGTTTGGGTTGCCACAATGGGAAACCAACCCAAGCTACCATAATCCAGTCTAGAAAAACTTCATCAAAAGAAATCAAAAAAAGTCTGAACATGGTGGGGTGAGCTCCTACTCCGAGAGACAAGGTCTGGGTGGGTACTGTGCTAGTCTAGGTTGATGGGGTTCTTTGCATCCCCTTTCTATTATTTTGCATCCTCCTCCCTCTGTTCCACCAGACGTAGCTTTCTGATGCAAGTTGGGGTTCCATTATTGTCAACTGGAGTGATATATATCTGGTGGACGTAGCATAAATAGAGATGAAATTGTTCTGCCATCCGCTCAAATTTCTCATGTTGTCTTTTCTAGTCCTCCGCCAGCCTTTTTATCCCCATCTCCAGGTTGCTGAGGTGGTTGAGAATTCATGTGCGCTCTTTCTTCTTCTCTTTGGTTTCCATCCTGTTGGTCTCCCCCCTGTTCGCACACATCTTACCTATCAGCATTTTGGTTCTCCAAGCTTCCTCTACCATCCTGTGGTAGAGGGTTATCCTCAATTGTGTGGTTTTGGGGTCCTGTATCCTCCCTGCTTCCTGGGTTAGTGTTGACCAAGATTTTCCCCTGCTAGTGTTGTTAATTTCGCTCTCCTATCTTTTAATGATCGTCTTCCCCTTGTTCTCTACCTTCATGAGGAAAGTGTTCCTTGCGTCCCTGGCCACCTACTCAATTCTTGTCATCCAACGGGCGCTCTGTGGAGGTTCCTTTCCCTGGGGGCCTCTCTTGCTGCTGGTTTTCTTCATGCGTACCATCTTGACTTGCAGGTGGTGGTTCTTACGTTGGGTTCTTTCCTTGTTCCGCTGCACCTCCTTTTGATAAGTAAGGTGGCCCCTGTAATTGTGATGCCTCATTCTGTGATATGTTCTGGTGTCCCAGCCTTTATGGAGCCAAACCGAATGTGGTCCCATCCTTGCAATCATGATCTTCTCATCAAGGTGGTCTTTCCAGTCAGAAGACTCTGTTTCAGAGCATGTGCATTTGATGACCCTGTCGTTATCTCTGCTCCAATGCTCTGCCCTGCTCATTGTACACCATCCCTTTTCCAGTTCCATATCAGTACTTAGGTGAGGTGTGTTCCTACTTGGCCCTGGTGAGACCTGTCGTCCATCATCCTTTCCCACCTACAAGTTAGGTCCATCGTCCTTTGTCTCCTACGATTGATCTCTTCTGCTTTCCAAAGGGTAGCTTCTGTACTTCTTTTTATTGATGGAGCTGTGGTGTCGTACCTTCACCTGATGTGTGATCTGCGTTTGCATTTGCAACCTTATTTGATTGGTGGGCCATCAGATTCTGTCTGGGACCTACGTGTCCTATGATGGTTGTTGCGCCTCCATTCTTGTCGTAATCTTCCGTACTACTCCTATTATCCCAGTATATTGCCACAAGTTGGGTGCAGTCTGCTCAGAATTGACCTTGCGGGATGTTTCTCTAGATTGTGTCTAGTTCTGGACCTTCTTTCTCGACCTCCTCATTTTCTATTCTGCCTGCTAGTCCATTTACTGACCTCCTCACCCAGTGCAACTCCACATTGATCCTTGTCCTCAAGTGCTCCTGCATTTTGTTCAGTATGTAGGCCAATTGCCAGTGCCTCTGGATCTTGCCTATTCGGGTATCGCTTTGGAGTTTTCTCACTGTGTTGATGACTAGCGTAGAGTCTCCTTCCACTATGGCGTTCATCATCCCCTCCCGGTTGAGAATCTCCAGACCTGTTTCCAGGGCCCCGAATTCTGCGGCATTATTGGTGGAATTGCCCAGGCTCCCCGTGTATAGTCATGTGATGTTCCCTTCACTGTCCCTGATTACTCCTCCCAGACCTGTTCTTCCTGGGTTGCCTTTCGTCGCCCCATCAAAATTCAACTTGAGAGAGCCTGGAGGTGGCGGTTTCTAGTTGCTCTCACCTCCTTGGAGTTGTGGCTGCTGTCTGTTTGGATTGGGGTTGTGCCCATTGGTTAATTGGAAAACCTCTATGACACTAGACTCCTGGTCCATGGGTTGTGCGCTACCCTCCTGGCAGTTGCTTCTCATCATCGTCTCGCGTATCATGGAGGTTATTGTTTCCTTGATCTTCCCTTCTGGACAGCTTTGGTTTCTGAAAATGCGCCTATTACTTTCCTTCCATGTCAACCATATGATAATTCCTGGGGTGAGGATCCAACAAAGGTTCACCTCTGCTTGGTCGCTATATTTTTCTCTCTAGAGATTGATTATTGCGGCTATGTTACCATCGATCCTGTCTAACTGACAAAAGATACTTGTTGCTCAGTCCCATAGTTCTGCAGTGTAGGTGCATTCATCGAGGAGATGGTTAGTTGTTTCTTCCTAAGTTTGACATAGATGACACCTTGATGGACCAGTGAAACCTCTTTTTCTTAGGTTATCCTAGGTTAGGATGTGGTTGTGTAAAATTAGCCACTGGAAGATCTTAATCTTTGGCCATTGGGGGCTATTCCAGAGCTTATCCCAGTGTTGCACTAGGTCATCTTGGTCTGGGTCCACCATATAGTGTTGGACTTCTTTTAGGTTGAATTCCCCTCCGTCCTTTTTTCCCCACCTCAGCTGGTCTTGTCCTTCCGTTATTGTTATTTTCCGTCTGCCCAGTTCCTCCTCCACCTCTTTTATTGTTGTTGTGGTTATCTCATTGTTCTGAGGAATAATCTTGTCCCAGGTTCTCCATTTTTTGCGGTCTGTTCCCTGCTGCCAATATTGATAGATGTTGATTTTTCCTTGTGTGATGAGATCATGTTGGAGTATTCCTCTGTCCGGGTTTTCCATCCTTGGTTCCTGTTGCCAAGCATCCTCCTAGAATCTGGCTATTCTGCCATTCCCGATTTCCCAAAAGCTATGTGTCTGAATCCATGCTTTGTTGCACCATGCTAGGTTCCATAATATTTGTTCGAACATTACTATGAAAGAAAGATGAAAGGTTCTTTAAATTCAAGTTGGGAACCATGACAATGGAGGAATATGATAAGCGGTTTTTAAATTGTTGAAGTATGTTGACTTCATCAAGGATGAGAAGGTCAAAATCTAAAGGTTCTTAAGTGGGTTATCTTCTTTCTACAGTGATAAGATTCAATATGATAACCCCAAAACCTTGGAGGAAACCATAAGGAGAGAAAGACATATGTATGAGCAGAGAAAAGGAAGACCAATTTTCTAAAAAACTTGGAATGACAAGATGAAGGATAAGGATCAAAGACATAAGGGTTTTGAGCCACCATTTTTTAGGAATAATTTCTAAGCGAATCAGCACAGTCAAGTTGCACAAAATGCACACAAGACTGTAGATTCATTTGAAAAAAGGTCAATGCAACAGTCGGTGCATTGTTGGGAATGTGGGGAAAATCATCTATATAGGGATTTCCCTCACAAAGAAGAAAGAATGAGGATTATCCACAACATTTAAGAGGCCCAAACAATGGAAGACATGGGCAGGAGCATGTTAAAGATTTATGCAGCCTTGGATAACAAGCAAGTTGAATATCAATCTCCCATGATTGAAGTGAAAGGTAAGATCAATAATGAGCCCATATTTATTTTAATTGATTCTGGAGCCAACCATAGTTACATAAATGCTAACATTGTTGAAAGATTTCACTTACAAATAAGTAAGCATAATAAATCTTGGTTAGTTCAGTTAGCCACGAGGGTTAAGAGGAAAAACAATGAGTTGGTTAAAGATTGTTCGATAGACATGAATAGACTCGATACAAAGGTGGATGTAAACATCATACCATTGAGTTCATATGATTGTCTAATTGGCATGGATTGGTTGGAGAAATATCATATTGTCTTAGATTGTTACAACAAGACAATCACATGTCTTGATGAGGAAGGGAAGCAAAGCAAGATTCAAGGAATTCCAAGAGTTGTAGCTATCAGAGAGATTTCAGCAATGCAGTTGAAGAAGAGCTTCAGGAAAGTATGTCAGATGTTTGCAACCCATATGGAGGAAGCAACCAAAGACAAAGTGGCAAGCATTAAAGATCATCCAGTTTTGAGGGATTTTGAAGATGTTTTTAAATAATTTTTGGGACTACCACCAAAAAGAGACATTGATTTTTCTATCGATTTGGTGCCAGGAACTGCCCCAGTTTCTAAGACACCTTACAAAATGGGCACACTAGAGCTAAAAGAGTTGCAGATGCAACTTGAAGAACTTTTTTAAGGAGTACATACACCCAAGTGTGTCACCTTGGGGAGCCTCGATTCTTTTTGTGAAGAAGAGTGATGGAACCTTAAGGTTGTGTATTGATTTCAGGCAACTTAATAAGGTTACCATAAATAATAAATATCATTTGCCAAGAATTGATGATTTGTTTGATCAGTTGAAAGATGCAAGAATATTTTCGAAGATTAACTTGAAATCGGGCTATCATCAAGTAAGAATAAAGGAAGAAGACGTCAACAATACCACATTCATAACAACATATGGACATTATGAATTCACGGTAGTGCCATTTGGACTGTCAAATGCCCCAGCAGTTTTATGTGTCTAATGAATGGAGTATTCAGGGAGTACCTGGACAAGTTTGTGATTGTGTTCTTAGATGATATCCTCGTCTATTATAAATCAGAAGAGGAACATGAGCACCATTTAAGAATCGTGTTGCAAATTTTAAGAGAGCATAAATTGTATGCTAAGCTAAGTAAGTGCATCTTTTACCAAAAGAAGATTCACTACTTGGGGCATATAATTTTAGCAGCATGGATAGAAGTTGACCCTAAGAAGATAGAGGCCATTAGAGGATGGCCAACACCAAAGAATGTGATAGAGGTCAGATCATTCATGGGTCTTGTCGGTTATTACCGAAGATTCATAAAATGGTTCTTAGGGATTGCAAGTCCAGTTACTTATTTGCAAAAGAAGGGAGTGAAATTTGAATGGACTTCCAAGTGTGAAGAGAGTTTTCAACAGTTGAAGGAAATATTGACAAGTGCACCAATATTGAAGATTGCAGATCCAAATGAAGATTTTGTTGTGTGCACAATGCATGCAAGGAAGGACTCGGTGGAGTTATCAGACAAATGAACCATGTGATATGTTATGAGTCTAGAAAATTAAAAGAGCATGAGAGGAATTATGCTACATGTGACTTGGAGTTAGCAACGATTGTACATGCATTGCAAATGTGAAGGCATTACTTTATGGGTAAGAAATTTGAGCTAAGGACAGACCAATGTGGTTTGAACCATTTGTTTGGACAACCAACACTAAATGCTAGACAAACTAGATGGTTGGAATTTATGAGTGAATATGACTTTGAAATTAAGCATATAAAAAACAAAGAAAATCAAGTAGTTGATGCATGCAACAAGAGAGCTCACAAAGTGCATGTGGCAACCATCAACATGTGCATGACAAATTTGAAAGATCAAATTATTGCAGCAACGAATTCAGATCAACAATATGTGAAAATAAGTATTGGGAGGGGGGACCGAGCTATGATGAGTTTTCTGGACGGACTACAAAACCCTAGCCTCCTTGCTAGGTAATTGGACGGGCACCAAAAGCAATTTTTCCTCGCGGATCACATCCAGTGCCTACGCAGACCACTCGGCCGCCACTACGACACGGGCATGGGTGCAGAGGAGGGGGGGAAACCCCCCTCATACCGCAATGTAGTGGCCAACGACAAGGAAGGAACCAGAATAGTGCGGCCAACTTTTGAGCCGCCACCGCAGCTGCGTGAACAGCTACTAGCCAGAGAGCAAGGCCTTCGAGCGGAGATGGAAACTGAGGCAGGGACTTCCCAAGCAAAGGCACCTCGGACCTGGGAACCCGGCAAGTGCATACCGCAGTCGGAGAAGATGCCGCGCTACCTCATCAGCACCTCACGGGTTGGAGAACACACGCAATTTATGAAGGAGCATGCTCTAATCGGAAAATTCTTAGGGCTCTGGCCAGCAGAGAGAGACTTGCACAAATGGATCAAACACTGGTGGAATCCCAAGGGAGACTATGAGCTGCAACTCGGCTCCAAAGGATTCTTCACGATCATTCTCTACAATCTAGAAGACAAAGACAAAATCTTTGAAGGAGGACCATATTTTTTCAACTCCGCAGGACTATTCCTCCGCTTTTGGACTGAACGATTCAACCCAGACAAAGAAGACTTCACCATGGCTCCTGTATGGATTCGCCTGTATTCACTACCGCAAGAGTTCTGGCTGGAAGAGATTCTAATGGGCTTAGGCAACACCCTGGGTCAGTTTGTCAAAGCCTCGGAAGCCACAAAGCAACGCAAGTACACCTCATACGCTCGAATCTATGTGTATATGAACATATCCAAGGCCCTCCCTGGGGCGGTAACCCTCGAATATCAAGATGAGGACTGGCATCAGACCATAGACTATGAGTACATACCATTCAGATGCCGAAGATGCCACGAGCATGGCCACCTCTATCGAGATTGCCCCATCATCAAGCAAGCCACAAAGGCACCTGAAGCCCAGACGAAGGACGGATTCACCACAGTCACCTCAAAACGGCGCAACCCACCAAAGAAGCAGCCCACGACTGGCGGGCAACGCATTGCCACCAAGAACTCCTATGCGATTCTGGAACAGCTACCAGAGGATGCGGAGGTCCAGGATCCGCACAAAAATCCTCCTAAAAAGCAAACCGAAGGAAAGGACCCCGACCCTCACCAGCCCATCGGCGAGACCCCTACGGAAGAACGAGGAGAAGGAGATGGGGACACTCCAATGCTACTGGACGACCGAGATCTGGCCGGCATAGATCTGGAAAAGTTGGAGGAGGCTCTGAATCAAAAGGATCTACAAGCCCTTCCAGAGGAGCAACTCTGCAAGGTGCACAAGGTCTTCCTGAACTCCTCTGCGGGATCCACTGCACGCCTAGGCATAGCAGTAGACTCGACCTCTGGCTCCAAAAAAATCCTCCGTGAAAGCAAAAGAAGGGGGCGAAAAACTGCTCAACAACTCATTAAAGAGGCCAGCAATCTCATGATCAACTCTGGTTAGATACACAAGCTCTCGGAGGGATACCTCCACTCTGCACCCCCCTCTTAATGATGAAGATAGTCACGTGGAACATACGGGGACTGAACGACAGATCCAAACAAAGGATCCTCCGAGAATGCATCATGACAGAGAAACCCGACATTCTGCTGCTCCAGGAAACTAAATGCAGAGGAGCAGAAGTCGAAATCATAGCCCAGCATATCTGGCGAGAATGTCGTTCCATCACCACAGATTCCACAGGAGCTTCAGGAGGCCTAGCCATCCTATGGAATCCAGCACATGTGGATCTCAGCCGCGCCTTCTCAACAGTCAGAACATTAACGACTCACTATGAACTCTTAGGCACCACTCATGAAGGAGCCATTACAAATGTCTACGGGCCGCACAACAATCAGGATAAAGAGAAACTCATGCAGTCTCTCGCGCAGATCAAAACCCTGGTGGCAACCCCGAAGTGGATCCTAGGAGGCGACTTCAACATGATCCTGACGCTGGAGGAAAAAACCGGAGGCATCAAGCGACTCTAATAGACATTGAGAATAGCAATGGTACCTTTACTTGGTCCAACCGTAGATCAGGGAACTAGCACATAGCCTGTCGCCTCGACCGCTTCCTGGCAACTAAAGACATCCTAGACTCTGGCTCTCCTCTGGAAAGCCTAATCCTACCAAAAGAGGGCTCGGATCACTGGCCCCTGGCGCTACAAATGGACCTGGGAAAACCCCCCAAATACAAGCCCTTCTGATTCGAGAAGTTCTGGCTAACACACCCAGACTTCCAAAGGCTCGCCAAATCTTGGTGGGAACAAGAAGCAATAGACCATGGCTCATGCATGTACCGGTTTCAGCAGAGATTAAAAAACTTCAAGCAGAGCCTTAAACACTGGAATAGGAACAGCTTCGGCAACATTCTCCAGGACATCAAGGACATAGAGATCAAGCTTGAGGAGATCCAAAAACTCTTCATCTCGGGGGCAAGAACTGCCGCACAAATGGAGAAGGAAAAACAGCTCCAGGCACAGCTAGAGGAACGAAAAAAGCAGGAGGAAATCCTCTGGAAGCAGAAATCAAGAGTGCAATGGCTCAAAGAAGGAGAAAAAAATACAAAGTTTTTTCACCGAGCCATGATGCACAGGAGACATATCAACAGAATCAATCACCTGGAGGACAGTCAGGGCAACCTAACACAGGATCACACCAAAATCGAAGAGGAACTACTTAGGTACTATCAAGACCTCCTCACTGAGCCCCAACAGGACAGAACGGCAGCAATCAGAAAGGTCACTGCACACATTCCGACACTCGTCACTCCAGAGCAGAATGCTGCCCTCACACGACCCATCACGCAAGAAGAGGTCGATCAAGAAGTAAAAGAAATGGCAGCAGGGAAAGCCCCAGGCCCGAACGGATTTACAGTCGATTTCTTCCACCACTATTGGGATCTGGTCAGACAAGATGTGTGGGAAGTCGTAGAAGAGTCACGAGCCTCTGGTCTGGTGCTACCAGCTCTCAATGCCACCTTCCTCACCCTCATCCCCAAGGAAGAAAGAGTCACCAATCCCAAACAATTCCGCCCCATAGCTCTTTGCAACGTCATCTACAAATTCATCACAAAGATCATTGCAACCAGGCTCAAGCCCATCATGTCGTTCCTCATATCTACAGAACAATCCAGGTACGTTGAAGGACGACAGATCATGGACAACGTCATACTAGCTCACGAGATCATACATTCCCTAAAGTCCTCCAGAACTCCAGGTATGCTTATCAAACTTGATCTTTCAAAAGCTTTTGATCGGGCCAGCTGGCAGTACATCAGAGCGGTCTTAAACTCCTTTGGCTTTGACCAGACCTGGATAAGTTGGGTTATGAACCTCACCTCCTCAGCCTTCTTTTCTATCCTTGTGAATGGTGTGCCATCTAAACCTTTTTCGCCAACTAGAGGAATCCGGCAGGGGGACCCCCTCTCCCCTTTTCTGTTTGTCCTCTTAGCAGAAGGACTGGGACGCTACATCAAAGCTTCCATCCATGATGGCTCACTCAAAGGCCTACCATTGCACAACATCCAACCGGCCCCCTCACATAGCCAATTTGTAGACGACACCCTCCTCCTGAACTCCCCCACGGTCCTGGAGGCCACAAAGCTCAACTCCATTCTCTCAGACTTCTCTGAGGCCTCGGGAATGGTGCTCAACTTGGAAAAATCCAAACTCTACTTATTCAACACTCCGCCCCCCGTCCAAAGGCACATCTCTCGACTTATGGGGATACCTAGGAGCTCCCTCCCGTCCAACTATCTTGGGGTACCTCTCACAGGAGTCGCGGCCTCCAACATCTTCTGGGACAGCCTCCTCCTCTCCATTTCCAACAGACTTCGCAACTGGACTTTCCGACCCTTAAATATTGCCTCCCGGTTGGTGCTCCTCAAATCTGTTTTGCAAGCTATGCCCACCTACCTTTTCACTGCTCTAGCGGCTCCCAAAAAGGTCATCAGAGCCATCAGATCCTTACAGCGAAATTTTCTCTGGAGCGGACACCAACCAAATAAGAAATGGGCGTTAGTTAATTGGGACAAACTCTATATGCCAAAAAACCAAGGGGGCTTGGGGCTGCGCGATCCAGGCAAGCTGAACCAAACAATGGGCGCTAAAATATGGTGGAGGTGGCTGAAAAACCCAACAGCCGC
>JASDQU010173552.1:680-20845 GCA_032191745.1 Picea mariana | reverse complement strand
AAGGGCAGAAAATTCAAATCTCCTGGTACACTACAATCACTTCCGATTCCACCTATTATTTGGAAGGATATCTCTATGGATTTTATTACAGGCTTACCTAAATTGGGAAATAAATTAGTCATCATGGTGGTAGTTGATCGTCTTTCCAAGTATGCTCATTTCTGTTCTCTTCAACACCCATTTACAACATCCTTTTTGGTTCAACTTTTCATGGATCAGGTCTTCATGCTTCATGGCATGCTACATTCTATTGTTTATGATTGCGGCCCAACTTTCACTAGCAATTTTTGGCAAGAACTGTTCAAGATACAAGGCACCCAATTGCATATCATCACAACTTATCATCCCTAGACTGATGGTCAAATTGAAGTTGTCAACAAGTGTTTGGAAACATATTTGAGGTGCTTTTCCTTGAAAAAGAAAAATCAGTGGGCTCAATGGTTACCACTAGCTGAATGGTGGTACAACACTTCATACCGTACAACTACCCGCATGACTCCTTTTGAAGCAGTATATGGACAAAATCCACCTTCAATTCTCTCATATTTTCCATGTGTCTCAAAGGTCCAGGCGGTTGACCAAACGCTTGCAGTTCGAGAGGCTATTCTCTGTACCCTCAAAGAGAATTTGGTCATGGTGCAAAATCGCATGAAGTAACAAGTATATCAAGGTTGCTCTGAATGTCAATTTGCAAAAGGGGATCAAGTGTTTCTTCGACTGCAACCTTACAAGCAAAATTCCCTCAAGGTTGACCATTGTAAAAAACTGGCGCCCAAAATTTATGGTCCTTATACAGTTCTCAAGCGTGTGGGACAGGTGGCCTATTAATTAGCTTTTCCCAATGATTCTAAGCTACATCCTATTTTTCATGTTTACTTCTTAAAAAAGATGATTGGAACTAAGTTCCAAACTCAAACTATCCTTCCCAAGTTGGACGAAGAAGGCTCCATTTGGCTACAACCAAAAGCATTTTTGGACTAGCATGAGCGCTAACATTTTGCAACAATTTTTGCATCTCAAGCCTTGAGGACAAGGCTATTTTTAAGGGGGAGGACATGTTAGGGACCTAAACCCTCACATAGGTAGAACAATATATTTCGATGTAATAAAGGTCAATATTAATAAGGCCTAGTAATAAGGAAGAATAAGTCAAATGTAAGAAGACCTAATGGAAGCTTCTGCTTCTAGAAGGATCTTCCTCTAGATGGTTCTTTTGATAGACATATTTAGTATAAATAGGAGTCAAGGGTATGAGAACTATTGTCTTGGACATTATTGTAATAGATCTCATCTCAACTAGAGGTTGCCCCCTCAAAGAGGCAAGTGAACATTTCTCTCAGAATCAAAGTGCTATTTCTGGTGTTATTCTGATATATTTTTCGTATTATTGCGGTGTTGTTCTGGTTATATTGTTGTTTATCTGCCATTGTTAGAATTTTATTTTTGTTCTGCATACTTTTTATATCTGGAATATTACACCAAGACAGGAAGAAAGTTTTTTCAGATAAATGCATATCCCATAAAGAGTTTAAAGTGGGTGATGGCGTGTTTCTAAAAGTGAAGGCCATACACAGTTCCCTGAAATTGGGAAAGTGTTTTAAGTTAGCAACACGCTATTGCATGCTATTTGAAATCCTTGAAAGGATTGGCCATGCCGCTTGTATGATTGCATTTCCTGCATCCTTATGTATTCATAATGTTTTCCATGTGTCATTTCTTATGAAGTATATACCTAATGCTAATCACATTATTGATTAGAATGTGATTCAGGTGGATCCAGAAGGTGGATTTCAAGTGTGACTAATTTGCATATTGGATCAGAAAGTCAATTAGCTCCGGAATCAAACCATGTAGCTGGTAAAGTTCCAATGGACTTGGTATGGTCCTAAGGATGCAACCTGGGAGTACGAGGATGTTATGCGAGAACAATATCCTCATATTTTTGAAGTTTTTCAAAATTTTTATGTACATGTGTATAAGATGCACCAAGGACAATGCATAATTAAGGGGGAGGGGATTGCAATGTCCCTGATCCAGAACCCTTGGTAATTGTACATATAGGTTGGTGATTCAATTGGTACCAAGTGTAAATGTATGAACATTTAGGTTGGTGATCTGATTGGTACCAAGTGTAAATGTATGAACATTTAGGTTGGTGACCCATTATCATTAAGCTTTTGTATTGTTCACATTTGAGTAATAAATGGAGAAGTGTTATCAAGATAGGGTGCACACATTTTTGTGTGTTGCGCAAACATGGGTAAGTGTTCACATTGCACTATGTTGTGCACACTTGGGTTAGTGCGCATGAATGAATGGATATGTATGGAGGTTGGAGATCCTGTGTGATTATGAGGCTGGTGATCCTGGACATAGATAGGCCAGTGCACCTATCCATGTAAATATAATCAAAATTATTAATATAATATTGTATTGCTATGTGCATACTGACTCAGATGAGAAGAGACAGGAGGCCAACTCCATCGAAAGAAGGGAAAAAGGGGGGAGTCGTAAGTCTTGGGGAATATTTTAATAATATTTTTGGAAAACTATAATGTGGATATGTTTTTATCCTAAGTTCCCGAGGGTTGGGAATGGGTCACTAAGTGGCTTAAAGCTACTTTTGGAAGTGACAATGTCAATTGGAAGGCATGCAATATATATTGTTGGCCTTAGTGTATTTTGGGCATTATTATGATTATTACATGGGGGATCAATTATTCGAAGGGGAATCGATGTAGCAGGTTCTAATGAGAAGAAGGGGTTGGACTGTATGGAAAAATTGATTATTACCTTATCTTCCCCGAGAAGCTTATAGGGAGATGTGGGGATGTAACTAGAATTGTACTGTCGAGGAGTCGGGTTGGCAGACCGTGACCAGTCTCTCTAGGTGAGAGATTGGTTGTTGTGGAGTGGTTTCTAGACCCATGAGCATATTCTGCAGGTGAGAGTTTGTTGGGAGCCGTTCCCTAGTGCGCTAATCATTAGTCACAGGTCTCAAAGACTTCTTGTTCCACCTATTGTTGGTAACCCTGAGAAGGGATGTGGGGTAGCCAAAGGACTATTGAGCAGAGAAGGGGCACACATCCTTGGGTGTGACAGGTGCATGGGGAATGAGGGACTGTAGGATAGTTGTAGTAGTAGGCACCTAGGATTGGGAAAATATGTTGAGTTTCAGACCTTATCTTGTTGCTAGGTACCCTTTAGCCTTGGTGGAGTTAAGCCCCAACTTGAGGGTGACCTGTTTCTGAAAGATTATGAGAAACTAATTCTATTTTTGGGAGGAACGTCTTAGTTATGCACATAGTTGGTGACTTTTATAAAAGATAAGCGTTCCTTATGTGATTGTCTTGTTTACTGTGTGCATATTTGTCTATGTTTGATATGTAATAATTCTTGTATGTAATTGCATATAAATAATTGTTTTTACTAAATTTAAGGTTTCTTTCACAAGTAAGGATGGTGCTTATGGCCTGTATATGTAGTTGTGCTTGAGTATGTCAGTTGATGATAACTTTTCTTTTTAAGTTAAACTTGTGATTTTGGCTATGAGTCTTCAATAAGAGAATTGGATAGATGGGTGCACAGGAAAGTATCCTATGTGCAAAAGAGGCTGGAATTCATATGTGCATTCAAGGAAATAGACCCCACACACAACGAAATTAGAAGTGGCACAGGACACCTAGATGGATGTGCGCACAGTATGTTGATTGATCAATATATTGGTGTGTGCATTTAGTAAGCTAATTTTGTTGCTTGAAGGTTGTATGGGAAAGAGAATGTTGCTTCAGTTTTTATAAGTTGTGTGGCATGACTCAAAATTGGGCCAACCATGTTACCTCAAGTGATACTACACAGACTTATGTATAGAGAAGATACTGCACAATGAAATTTTAGAGTAGCATGGCCTAGTAGTATGCTAGGGATTTTACAGTTTGGTTGATTCAAAGCTTCAAAAGTTGAGGGGTGTGGCGTGGCCCATCCTGGAGTGGCAGGGAATGTTACATCGTAGTCATTATTTCTCAGTCTGCAATTGTGAAATGCCATTTTGCAAGGAAGTGACCTCTGTATGAAGTTGGCTGTGATATTCTTCCAAGGAAATAAGGATTTTTCATGTATCTCCTACAATTTCTAAAGAAATAAGGATTCATCTTCATCTATCATTCCCATTTTCATTGAAGGGCAAGGTCCAAGCACAAAATATGGAGATCCATGCACAAGAATAAATTGGATATGCAAACATAAAATTATTACTATCCTTACTTCCCTTGTTTGGTCAGTCGACGGGCATAATTGTATATTTTGTTATGAGCATAGGGGTGTCTCTTGTTGCAAGAGACCAGAGAAAATACTAATGTACCCTTTCTTCAGTAATTATTTCAATTGCATTTGTAACTCCTTCAATTCTGGTGTACTCATTCTATATGGATTCTTAGAGACTAGAGAAAATCCTAACACCAAATCAATAGAGAAATAAATATCTCTTTTTGGTGGTAATCCTCTTATTTCCTCAAACACATTTGGAAACTCTTGCAACACTAGAAAGTCCCAAGGACTTGGGCCTTTACACTTTGTCGAATATTCCGCGTGAGTTACATACAATTGGAACCCTTTTATAAAATATGTCTTCAAGTTCAAAGATGAAATCTCCCATATGGAAATAGGCCTTGGAATGCCTTCCATTTTCATTTGTTTTTCTTCTTCATCAAGACAAGTAAAAGTCTTGTTATGGAAATCTAGAACAATATGATGTGCATATAACCAATCTATTCTAATGAGGACATCATAAGAACCAAGGGGAATTATTTTTAAGTCCGCAACAATATTGACTCCATTCATATATAATGGGAAACCCGTTACTTTCTCATTGATTTTCCTTTTAGGCCCGATAGACAATTGAACCAACCATGATTTACTATGGTTACTTCTCTTCAGCTGAAATATTTCAACCAAATTAGGAGCAATATAGATATGAATTTTTCCTAAATCAATTAAAATTGCAATATCTTGCTTGGAAATCTTACTTTCAATGTCAATCATTGTTTCACTAATTATTTCCCTATCAATTATCCAAGGCTATGCAAATTCTTGGTTTGTTCTTGGCCACATATTTAATTATAGTTGCTTCTTGGATATTGTGCACATTTCTCATTTTTTCTTCCTTACAAGGACTATTGATTAATTGGGTTGGTTGTCATTGATGTCAACCCTTGAAGAAAGTTCAATAGCAAATTCTGGTAGCCCCCAAAGTGTGGATAAGGAACCCATGTTTGTTTAAGGAATAATATAATGAAGATCAACGAATTTTCATGAGAGACCATTCTACATGGATAATACGTGTCATGCCATTTTCGATGATATGTGGTATGTCACATAATCCTCACGGTTAGGGAGATATGGCCCTGTGAATTTGGAGAACCCTTTAGAATAATATAGAAGCCCCTAAAAGGTCAACAGGAAGTCAAAAGAATCTAGAAAGTCATAAAGAAGATTCCTTATTTAAATTTGTTGCAATAAGAAAATAATTAAAAATAAATTAGTTGCGACAAGAAGTGGTGAGTTTACTAATTGTGGATAAAGTAGTTGAAAGTGGGTTAGCCCTAAAAGAGGGAAGTTGGGTAAATGTTGTGGGTGGGAAATCCCTCCTATGAACTAGAATTAAGAGTTTTATCATGCATGCAGAAATGACCTAAAGTCTCCTACTTCTTACCAACATCCCAATCATAGACCCCATTATTCATATGCAAATACAAGGTTAAAAAGATCAAGTTACTGTACCTTAGTTTCTGTGTTTGATGTCGATCCCTTTAACGCTTGGTCGCTCCTTGACTGCAAATCTCCTCCCAATGTTGACCTGCATTCACAAAAGAAAAAAAAACAACTCCACATGCATATGAGATATAAACTAATGAGTTAGAGATTCTATCAAAATATAATCAAATTTAAATATTGACAATCGCATATGGCGGGACGGGAAAATAACTTCTTTTATTAATCTCACAAGAGTAACCTTACAATAGTGAGATCGACCATTGCTCCTCGAATCTGATCCTGGGCTCCTCTTCAACTGTGCTCCAACTGCTTCTGTATATGCTTCTCTTCACACAATAGTTGCAAAAGGTTGGAGCAAGGGGAATACTAAATTGGGTATAGTTTCTTTGCTATGATTTTCCCTCTCTTAAATGGGACCCCTACCCCTTCTTTTATAGGCTAGAAAGGGCTAGGTATTTGGTCGAGTGACCAAGCATGGGTGGTCAAACGATTTAATTAACTTACCCAAAACTGTGTGTCTGTAACTTTCCATTTTTCGTGCTTTTTAGGTATACATGGGTCGTAGTGGGTCAACCAGTGTACACACGCGTGCAATAGTGGAGCAGGGCGCATATGCCTTCAAAAATAGTGTTTTTTAAGAAGTTGTTGAGTAGTGACCTGGCAAAGAAGGAAAATGAGATGCCCTGATGCCAAGTAAGCATTTCTGGTGCAATTTAGGGTTGTAATAGATGCCCCCTAATGTGTGAGGTCAAAAGAGCATATGATGGCCGAAATACATTATCAATATTCACCAACATACCAAACAAGTGAGCCCAAGAACCAAAATTTTGGAGGTGCCATCCGCAAAATAACAATTGTCTCACTCAGGCGGGCATACCCATGATCAGAATGAAATAAAATCATGGCTACCAATCAAATACACTGTAGATTCATGTCATATAACTATATAAAGTGTAGCCATGAGCAATACTCAATGGATCTACATCTCGAAATAAAAAAGATATACATGCATAGTATCCATCTTCAAGAAGCGAATAAGGCCTAGTGATGGCTAGAGATGAGGCCTTCAGAGCTAGAGAAACAGCTTCAAAATCTTCACAACTCGAGTAGGAGTGTAATATGAGTGTACGACTTCACTACCCAGAGGTCTTCGACAGCTTGTCAAGAACGGACTAGAGGATTTTGATGATTAGGTTGAGAGCTTCATGGATTTCGAACAAAGACTTGATTGGGATTTCAGGATGACCGGGCATGAGGGTAAGAGACAATATGAAAAGGGGGCCGACTCAAGATTGGCAATAAATTCCCTTGGACAATAGCATGACAAAGATGAGACTCAGACAACATGATATTTTGACATAAGTTCACGATGCAGGAGACACCGCAAACTCTCCATATGTTTGGAAGAATAACCAAATGGAAGAGAACACAACTCTATGTAGAGGGAACAACTTCCTAAGGTCATTTTAAATCCCAAGTCTTGACAAACAAATGAAAGGATGTTCTTTGTCCAAGGGCAACTCATTGTGCTGCCAAGAAAGATAATACTTTTTCCTTCCTCTTTTTGGGGTATATTTGATTTTTTTGTCTTTTTCATTAATTTTGGAAAACTTGAAAAAGAATAAAAGAATGCTACATTACAAACGAGGATCGAGTGTCACAGACATACTAGTTCCAAGTGCACGGAACACATGGATGCTCAGGGAAAAGGGACATATGCAGGAAAAGGACACTTGGGAAAAATCCTCCATGGGCCAAAGGTGTCAAGACGCAGAGGCAAAGTGCTACAAGGCTTGCGTATAAGGCATGCTTCAGATGGTTCAGTTGAGAGAAACATGGAGATGACATTACGCCAAAGACGCAGGTATGCAATTGTGATTAATAAGACACACAATGGTAACATCCTTCGGTGTAATTTTAACGATCCCAGAGAAGGTAAGCTCTACGATTTTTCATATTTTAGAGAGTCTGAAAAAGCGTAAAAGGAGACTCCATTGGGGTACCTTTTTCGAAGGTAGTCTAGTCGGTTCGAAAAAGGGGTAAACTATCACCGAAAATATGTCTATTCAAAACCATTTTAACGAGTGTGATAAAGACAAGATCACTCGACAATTTTTTCATATTTAAGGAGTCTGAAAAAAGCTTAACTATGGACTCCGTCAGGAATGTTCTTCTGGACCATTTTAACGAGTGTGAAGGAATAAGGTCACTTGACAATCTTTTCAATTTTAGGGAGTCTGAAAAGAGCTTAACTATGGACTCCGTGGGGGTTCCTTTTTTGTAAATTTAGTCCCTCAGGCCTAAAAAAGGGTTAAAATCATACCTGAGAATACTCTTCTAGGGAACTGAAGCTCCTAGAGTATACCTTTGTTCGTATAGTTGACCATCCATACCGAAAAAGGGGTAAACTACCGCCGGACATACGTGACTTCAAATTTCTATTTAGCAAGCGTGAAGGTCAACAAGATCGCTCGATAATCTTTTCATTTTTAGAGGGTCGAAAAAGGGCTTAAAAGAAGACCCATTATGTTCTGGGAATCCTGAGGGTGAGGTCAAGAGTGATAATGCATCATGGAAATGAGGCTCAAACTCATAATCAGGATAAACTAATAAGGACTCCTGAGCCTATAGTCATTAGTGACGGCATGGACACCAAAATGAAACTAGGATCTTCCTAGGGCATCCATGTTAAGGTAGGCTCTACCACTAAAATACGACACTTCTAAAGAAGCAATGATGGTTCCATGTCGCAAATCGGTGGGATCAATCCTATGGTGTAGTGATAAAGACAAAGAGATGTAGAAAGTAGAGGTGGAATCCTAACCTAAATGCAACAAGTTGGAAAAATGACTTTTTTACCAAAGGACCTTTAAAAAAACCCAAATCTCCAAAAAGTGTCCCAATACCCAAAGTAACATTTATCTTAACAATCCATAGAAAACTTCTGGACCATACTAAAAGATGTTTAATTTAGAAAAAATGACACAAGGGTCCAAAAAATGACAAAAATAGGCCCAAAAAGTCTATAAATAGAAGCTGACAACTCATTATCACTATTGCAAATTGAGAAATTGACTAAAAGCCAAAAATAGCCCTTTGTGAAAATAATTGATTCTGGGAGCTTCAGTGGATGAAACGAACTTCCTCTTGGACCAAGTAAGTACACACTAAGCCCCCTTGCATTTCAATACTTTATTTAAGCATTTTTTTATTTTTTTTCAGGGGGCATTGACCTTTAAAAAGGTCGGCCCTACGTACACGCGGGCAGTCTTATGATAGCCCGCATGTGCATGCATGCAGAGGAAATACTGCACTCGTGCACATGCGACCGTGTGTATTACAACCATAGTGTACCCTCTAAGATAAGAAAAATTTAAAGAATGCAAGGACTAATCCCCCCTGGACTTGTTAATTGCAGGATGTATGTTCACTGGAGGGAGAGGGAGCATGAGGATATTGATTTTTTGGTCGGTGAGGACCCTGCTGCTACTGCCACATTGGCACAATGAGGTTTGTTAAAGTTCTTCCAGTGTCCTTTCATGCAGGCACAACCTAGGATGTTGAACGACTTAGTTAATTACTGGAATCTTGACGCAGAGGCCTTTATGCTTGAGGGATAGTTGTTGACTCCAACGATTGAGGATATTTACTTTCGGACTAGCCTCTCAAGGAGAGGGGAACCAGTCAATTTTCACACTTTTCCCTCAGGGACACACAATATAACGGAGTTGATTGGACTCCATTGTGAAGCTGGTATAGATAAGATGGGCACTCAAGTGCCAATAAACAAGATCTCACACCTATCACTAAAAGTAATAGTTTTTCTTATTGGGCGGATTACAGGATCCACAACTTTGCATCAGGCTTCCCTTGCGCACATGAATTGTGCAGTTCAGTGCTTAAATGCACAAGTTTTTGACTCGAGTACCACTTTACTAGAATGCATGAAGAGGTAGCTTACATAGTGTTGCATGTGGAGGCAAAGGAACTTTGGGTTTGGTCCTATTCTTTATTCTTTGTTCTTCAAGAGAGTACTGAGTCTTAGCCTGAGGGAGACAGTACGAGGGAATATAGCCTCTTCTCTAGCAATAAATAGATGAGCAGTGTTGTTGCCGCGATAGGGAGGAGGGAGGACTATTGAGGCCTTCAATGACAAGTTTTTCTAATGGTGGTCTCGACAGATTCTAGTGATAGAGGACTAACCTTATGCTGGAATTGACTTTTCCAGGGACCTTGACATGGGTGGACTTCCCAGAGTGGTACAAGGAGAGTTAGGTATGCTTTGTTTTTTCTTTCTTTTTCAAATTTATTTAATTTTTATGTTTTATATATATATAATTTTTTGTATATACCAGAGTATCTGACAATTAAGTATGTGTTATGTGCAGATGTGAGGCTAGTGTGTCTAGCAGACTTCGCAAGGAACATGCGACGTCCTCGACCAAAGGCAGGACCAACTACAGCTAGCGAACTAGTAACAATAGAGGGACCTCCAAATGGAGAGGCTGAGAGAGTATTGAGACGGGTAGAGAGGAATTTTACCTCGCTCACTCATATGGTCCCCATGGAAGAGATCGAGGATCTGCCACCATCTATGTAGCCTCATGTAGTGGGGGTACCACGCACGTGGGTCCGACTTTTTTGGCATTTGGAAAACACCGTTGATCATTTTAATAGGGCCAATAGGTCCTGTCCTTAGTTAGATTGGACTTCTTACATGTCGAGGGCACTATTTGTATATTTTTGAGGGCATAAGCCCTGTGACTCTTTACTGGACGTATTTTTGAGGCACTTGCATCCACCCATGTACTCTGATATTCTTGATATTATATATGGATTTTTATGTCTTTTTATGTCTTATGGATTACATCTACTGTACAAATTTATTTACATGTGCATGTGTGTGTCTTTCTTATATGTGTCCAAGATGCCAATCTAATATTTCATTAGATAGAGTATCTGTAACTTGATTTAATCTCATAGGAACATGAAAATATGTAATATAATCAAAGCTTATTTCTAAGAGATGTACCCTAAGGAATCTTCGGTGTAGAGTAGGATCATGAACATGGTAGACTCCATTTAATTGAGACAGAACTAGTTGAGCATCTAAATAGACCCAAAGGTGAGAGATACCAAGTGACAAAGTGTCATGAAGTAACTCAATAACTGCATTGTATTTGACGACATTGTTTGTGGTGTCGGCTAAACATATTCCTCATGAAGATAGCAATTGGACCTGAGGTTTGAAAATCACCCAAGCTGCAGAGGCAAGCCTCCGAGTGTGTCGGCTAACACCGTCTATGAATCCAACAAACACCCGTGATTCACTTGACATATGCCACAGTGAAAAAGATGACATAAAAAATGGCACGTCCATAAAACCAAAAAACCAAAAAGTAATAGTACAAAGACTATAAATATATTACAAAAATTCACCCAAGGTGACCCACCTATGAGTAATACTTCTTGAGGTAGAGCCCATTTCTAGGCTTTGCCAAAACATTTCCCTCAAAGTCCACCAGACGATAAGCGCCCTTTTGTAGTACTTCTTTCACGATGAAAGGTTCGAACCACATGGGTTTGAACTTGCCTGCCCCCAAGGGGTCCTTATCTTGGTCATAGACCAGGACAAGGTCACCTTCAGAGAAAATCTGAGGATGAATGGACCGATCATACTGACACTTGAATTTTTGTTTGTGATCCTCGTTAGACAAGGCCGCATAACGACATTGTTCATTGAGCTGTTCGAGCTATAGTAATCGTTCTTCAAGTGGTGAAGTATCTGGCAATAACTGTATTGCCAACTTTAATGATGGGATATGGCATTCTATAGGCAAGACTACTTCCATCCCGTAAACGATTTGAAAAGGTGAGAAACCAGTTGTAGTCTTAAAAGATGTTCGGTAAGCCCATAATATCAAATATAACATCAAATGTTGATTTGAATTGGCCGAATTGATCCTTCGTTGTAGAATGGTTTTAAGATATTTATTTACAGCTTCCACCTGACCATTCACTTGGGGGTAATAAGGTGATGAATGTTCTTGCCTCAACCCAAGATTTGATGTTAACTTGGTCATCATTTTGTTCTGAAAGTGACTTCCATGGTCAGTGAAAATCTCTCTCGGGACGTCAAACCTTGCCATTATATGGTTGAACAAAAAGAGAGTTGTTGTCTCCCCGTCATCTTTGAACGTTAACATATCTTTGACCCACTTGGTGAAGTAGTCCACAACTACAATGATATAGCAATGCCCCCTTGCTGAAGGGGGGTTGCATGTAGTGTAATCAATCCCCCATTTAGTGAAGGGACCAACGGTAATAATGGGAAACATGGGAGCGGGGTGTGCCCTCATCTTCCGAGAGAATATCTCACACGGGTGGAACTTCTTGACCCATTCAACACAATATTTGATTAATGTCGGCCAGAAGTAACCAACTTGTAGAATGTTTTGGGTTGTTGCCAACCCAAACAAATGACCACCACATGCTCCAGTGTGGCAATCATTAAGCATGATTTCTGCTTCTTCATGAGTGAGACATTGGTGAAGGATGCAGTCTACACCTCGACGATACAATGTGTCCTCGAGTATGAGATAGTTCTTAGCCTGATGGCGTATACGGAGATGCTCATCATGAGAAGTAGAGGCGGGACACTTCAAAGTCTGGAGATAGATAGGGACATATCCATACAAGGGGTCGGAAGATGTGATAAAAAACATGTCTCCTTTAATAGTCGACTTGTCGGGTATAAAATCACCTGATTCAACCGGAAGTTCTGATATGAGTTATGTAAATACCATCGACTTTTTGGATTTTTCCAAAATGAATTCCAAGTCGAATTTCTGGAGGATAACTATCCATCTACTGATCTTTCCCCTGATGAATCGTCATGTCAATATGTATTGAAATGGATTCGTGATGGCAATGATGATGGTATTGTGAAACAAAATGTAATGACGGAACCGTTGAGCATCATGGACTGTTGCCAACACAAGTTTTTCAATATGGGAGTAATTGAGTTCCAGCCCAACTAGGCCTCGGCTTAGGTAATAAATCACATATTTTGAGAGTAACTCATCCTCCTAAAATAAGACCATACCGATGGTCGACTCTACAACGACCAAGTATAATAGGAAATATTTATTATCATTGGGTGGCCGAAGTAGAGGGGTTGATATGAGGGTGCTTTTCAATGCTACGAAAGAGCATTGAGTGGCTTCATCCCAATGAAAAGGAGAATTCTTCTTCAATAAACGCATAAAACCCATTGTGATCTCGACATAGTTTGCGATGAAATGACATAGAAAATTCTCTTTTCCATGCAGACTTTGAAGCTGAGGTATGTCGCATGGGGGAGGCAATTGAACTATTTCCTCAACCTTGAGAGGATCGACCATGATCCTTGTTATTGAAACGATGAAACCTAACAGATGACCTGATGTGACGCAAAAACTACACTTGTTTGGATTCAGGCGGATTCGGTAGTAACGACACTGTTCAAGGATTAGTCAAAGGTGTTCTGGATGATCAGCTCTCTTGTGAGATCGTGATGCTAAATCATCGAGATAAGCCTCGACTATGTGTTTGAGGTCGTGGAAATCAAAAGACATGACCCGTTGAAACGTAGCTCCAATATTTTTCAGACCAAAAGGCATCTTACGATAAGAGAATGTACCCCATGGACAAATGAAAGCAGTTTTGTGTTGATCTTTGGGCTTGATTTGTATCTGATTGTATTCCGAAAAACCATCCATGAATGAAAAGGCCTTGCATCCTGTGCATCCTGCACATTCTTGGGTGGGAAATCCCTACTACGGACTAGCATTAAGGGTTTTATCATGCATGCAGAAATGACCTAAAGTCTCCTACTTCTTACCAACATCCCAATCATAGACCCCATTATTCATATGAAAATACAAGGTTAAAAAGATCAAGTTACTGTACCTTAGTTTTCATGTTTGATGTCGATCCCTTTAATGCATGGTTGCTCCTTGACTGCAAATCTCCTCCCAATGCTGACCTGCATTCATAAAAGACAAACAAATAACTCCACATGAATATGATCTATAAACTAATGGGTTAGAGATTCTATCAAAATATAATCAAATTTAAATATTGACAATCTCATATGGTGGGATGGGAAAAGTACTTCTTTTATTAATCTCACAAGAGTAACCTTACAATAGTGAGATCAACCACTACTCCTCGAATCTGGTCCTAGAATCCTCTTCAACTGTGCTCCAATTGCTTCTGTATATGCTTCTCTTCACACAATAGTTGCAAAAGGTTGGGGCAAGGGGAATACTAAATCGAGTATAGTTTCTTTGCTATGATTTTCCCTCTCTCAAATGGGACCCCTACCCCTTCTTTTATAGGCTAGAAAGGGTTAGGTATTTGGTCGAGTGACCGACTATGGGCGGTCAAACGATTTAGTTAACTTACCCAAAACTGTGTGTTTTGTCTGCAACTTTCCATTTTTTGTGCTTTTTAGGTATACGCGGGCTATAGTGGGTCAGCCAGTGTACACACACATGAAGTAGTGGAGCAAGGTGTGTATGCCTTCAAAAAGAGTGTTTTTTAAGAAGCTGTTCAGTAGTGGCTTGGAAAAGAAGGAAAATGAGATGGCCTAATGCGAGGTAAGCATGTCTAGTGCAATTTAGGGTTATAACAGTAAAACAGTTAGAAGATGACCCCTAAAGATACTTGGAGTGTATAAATAAGAGAGAAAGGGTCTCCCATTAGAAACTATTGAACATATTGAATATATCTTTTGTGAAATTTTATGGGTAGGTATTATTGACAAATCTAAAGCAGTGAGTCTGAAGCAACGACGTTCAACGAAGAGAGAAGTTGTAGGAGTTGAAGGGTCGAGACTGTGGTTACTGAACTAGGGTTTTACTAAAGACATCCATGAGTTGCAAAATTAGAAGGACACGGGCATTCGTGGGCCATTGTGGAACAAAGTGTGGACATTCACGATTTGATTGAAGACAAGGTGCAGATCTGTTGTCAAAGATGAAGAAAAGGAAGATCAAATCTATCATCAGTGACAAGCTACAAGGTTGAGAATAGGCTACAGGAAGGTCTAACAATGAGAAGATACATCAGAGCTCTCTATAATAACAAAAGGTATGTTATATAATTATCTAAAGTAGGTCCTTGATGAATGCTTGGGGTATGGCCATGGGAGATTGAGATTTTTCCCTTGGGGGACTATTTGTATGGTATATTTTGTGTAAGACAGATCTACAGATAGACATTGCTACTGTATTAATTGTTTGTTGTTGGGACACTTCGTTGGGAATATTGTTAATACATATCTTGTGTTATTTGGAGCATGTTTGAGGGTTTATGGTTGAGACATATTGCTATCAGTATAGGTTGTGATTGCATAATAGTGAGGGTTTGATGTATGGTTAATGTGAGGGTTTCCTATATGAAACATGATCAGTGAGACATACTTATGATCCTAGTACATGGTTTCTGCTAAACATACTTGAGTCATTGATATCATTTCTATGACATCAGATCTAGTTGGTTCAGATATTACACTGACAGGTTCTCAATATCAGGTTTTACAGTAACAACTTGACAGAAACAAGGACAGTAATAGTGAAACTAGGGAGAATTTTGTAGTAATCCATGAGTTGTATATAGGAGAGTTGTGAACATCCATGAGTTGCAGTAAAGAGAGCGGAAAACATCCACGAGTTGTAGTAAAGAGAGTTGTGGACATCCACGTGTTGCAGCATAGACAGGTCGTGGATATGTAGAAAAGATTTGAAGAATATTGGTATAGGTTGTGACAGGTTTTCAGTGACAGTTGTGACAATGACATAGTTGATTCAGTGACAGTGATAGGTTGTCTACATTTGGCATTTATATTTCAAGGCGGTTGGAAGGGGAATGGATAGGTGGTTGTAGCTGGATAACATAGGGGTTTGTAGCTTCCTTTTGGTTAGAGCCAGAGAATTGAGGAGTTGGAGCTTCCCTCAGGTTGTAGCTTGAGAATATAGGAGGTTAGAGCCTCCTTCAAGTTGGATATGGAGAAAAAAGGAAGTTGGTGCTTCCAATGAATGTACTTCTTAAAGACATATAAGAAAAAACATTTTGTAGTTTTCTCCCACATTGGGTTTCCATGTAAAAATATTGGTGTACTATGTATGTGCATGATTTCTCATTGTTTATGGTTTACTTATTTTGCACTTATTGAATGATATTGGTAAATTGGTCATAAATTTAACAACACTTATATACATTATGGTTAAAAAGGATTAAATAGAGCTATTATTGATTCACCCCCCCTCTCAGTAATCCAACAATTGGTATCATAGTAGGTCCTTCAAAAGGAAGTTTAACCATTGGAAGGAGATCATGGATTACTCTAAGATTAGGATACCACAGTTTGATGGGGAAAATTATGCCTTTTGGAGTAGAAGAATGAAGACACACATACATGAACTTGGATTTGATGTTTGGCGATTGGTAGTATATGGATACAAAGCACAAGCCACTCCACCAACAGATAAAGATGGAAAGAAACTTGAAGAAAATAATTCAAGAGCCACAATTTCACTCTTGAATGGTATGAATAAATCATCATACACCAAGGTTATGCATTGTGGTTCCACAAAAGAAATCTGGGACAAACTGAAGAATATATACAAAGGAGATGAGAAAGACAAGGAAGCTAGACTTCAAATTTTCATAGCAAAGTTCGAACAGTTGAAGATGAATGAAGATGAAGACATAACAACCTACTTCCTATGAGTTGATGAAGTAGTAAATAGTATCAAAGTTATGGGAGATGATATAAAGGAACTAGTTGTTGTCAAAAAGGTATTGAGATCCCTACCAATATGATTTGATTCAAATATTTCAACACTAGAAAAGAGAGTGGACCTAGCTACAATGACCATGGATGAGTTTCATGCAACACTCATAGCTTATGAGATGACATAGCAAGACAATCTAGTCACAAAGGAGTTAGCATTCAAGTCATCTAAGAAGAAAAATAAAAATAAAAAGCAAAAGGCAAAGCCAAAGAGTAGAAACAGTGATGTCTTAGAAGACAATGAAGAAGTAGCCAACTTCATTAAAAGGATGAAAAAGGGAATCAAAAAATATAAAGATAAGATTCCATTGATTTGTTTTAATTGTGATGGTATTGGTAATTTTTCTAATAAATGTCCCCATAAGAAAACGAAAAGAAATGAAGAATATAACCCTAAAAGGAAACAAATACAAAAAGGAAAAAGAAACAAAAAGAAAATTTTCAAGAAAAGCCTATGTACCAAAGAAGACAGTTCCTCATTAGACGAAGATGAATTTAGTGATAGTGATACAAAAATAGTATTATTCATGGCAGTAAAAGACTCTGATGAAGAATCCTCCAAAGAAGAATATGAAGAGGTAGAAGTTGATTATAGAGAAGATTTTTTTAGTGCCATATATGTTATAAATAGGGAAAAGAAGAAAAACAAGTCACTTCATGCAGAACTAAAAAGAAAAGAGGTAATTCAAAATTCCAACACTGAATAACTAGAGTATATGATCACTAAATTAAAAATCCAAGTAGAATAAGACAAGAGAATTGAAGAATCACTCAAAGAACAGTTAGAAGAAAGAGACAAGATCATTGGAAATTTGGAAGCGGGGATTGTCACGTTGAGAAAAGATATTCAGAAGAAAAACATCCAGAATAGCTCTAAAGTTTTGGATGAGATTATTAGCAGTCAAAGGCCACATCATGACAAGTCTGGACTAGGATACAACCAGACATAAAAAGGATCAAGCTCCAAAAATATAGATCATGAAAAAAAACCAAGAAGCTACATAGAGACAGTCAGAGGATCTCTTGAGAAGAAAGAAGACAAGAGGTTTCATAAGGAAGATCATAGAGATATTCCACCACCCAGAAGATTCATATTTCATAATCAACAGCAGTCATAAACAAAAATTCCTCAAGAAGAAGAAGGATTCAAAAGAGTAACTCCTTTTAGAATATATACAACTCCCATGTATCAAACTATATTCCTTGGACTATGTTATTCATGTAATGATTTTGGACATAAGGCTGTAAATTGCAGAGAAAATAGGAGGAACTGAAACAACCATGAAATTTATGCACGAAATGGTTATTCAAGAAGGCCTAGTGAAACATAGAGTAGAAGATACAACAGGTTCGAATCCTTGAGTGCTAAAGTGGAATGATACAAGTGCAACAACTTTGGACACAAGGCCAAACATTGTAGAATGACAATTCCTCTAAGAGAATCACAACAAAACAACAACAATTACAGAGAAGAATCTCAAAGAATATGGATAAGGAAGCAAAATTAGTACTACAATGAAGAATGCACACTCGCTCTACAAGATCAACACAAGAAACATGGTTGATATGTTGATAGTGGTTGTTCAAAGAAAATGATAGGTGATAAGGACATGTTTCTAACATTGAAAAAGGGAAGAGATGGTTTAGTCTCTTTTGGTTACTATAACTCAACTAGAATCATTGGAAGAGGCATAATCAAGATTGGAAGTAAGGATGCCAAGGAAGAAAATGTTCTACTAGTGGAATATATGAAATACAATCTTCTGAGTGTAAGCCAAATGTGTGACCAAGTTCACAAACTTGTGTTTGATTCATAGAAATGTGAGATAAGAAAATAAGAATCAGGAAGAGTGGTGGTGACAACTATGAGAATTCCAAGCAAAATATATGTATTAAATGAAATTGGAAAGGAAATGTTTTTTTTAGGAAAGGAAGATGAAGTTTGGATATGGCACAGAATAATGGGTCACATAAATTTTGATAATCTTGTCAAGATAAACAAAAAGGAAGCAGTAAGAGAAATGTCCCAGATCATGAAGCCAACAAACACATTGTGCAAGAATTGTCAAAAAGGAAAGAAAATGAAGACCAAGTTCAAATCAAATGAATACTCCACAACAAAACAAATGGAAATTGTGCATATTGATCTAGTTGGACCAATTAGAACAAAGGGGTTGAAAGGTGAACGATATTTTATGCTATTGGTTGATGACTATACAATAATGAATGCATTTTTTTTCTCAGAAAGAATTTAGAGGCTTTCTAGAACTTCAATATGTACAAGGAGATGGTTGAAAATGAAATAGATTCGAAAATCAAATGTTTCAGATTGGACAATGGAGAAGATTTTAATTCAAAGAAATTTATCAACTTCTGCAGTGAGCATGGAATAAAGAGGACATTATTCATTGCTAGGAAACCACAACAAAATGAAGTCGTCCAAAGGAAGAAGAAGATAGTACATGAAATGGCCCAAACTATGATAATGGATCCCAAGTTAACAAACTTCTTTATGGTACAAGCAATGGATACAACAATTCACATTCAAAATAGAGGAATGATCATAAACAACTATGATAAAACTCCCTACTAACTATGGAAAGGAAGACCAGTGAATGTGAAGCATTTCAAAGTTTTTGGAAGAAAATGCTACATAAAAAGAGAACATGACAGAATGGGAAAGTTTGATTCTCGTGTTGACAAAGGAATACTTGTTGGTTACTCAAGCACAAGGAAAACATACAAATGATTCAATATAAGGCTCAACAAAATTGTTGGAAGCATCAATGTAACATTTGATGAGACAGGTGGATGAAGGATAAAAGAATAAGGCAAGGATTCAATGGAACATGTTCATGAAGAAGAAGTAAAGGAAGAAGAAGTAGTAGAAGATGAATATGAAGAAGAGTATCAAGAAGAAGAGAAAGAAAATCAAGATCTTCAAGTACCTCCAAAGATACCTAGCAGACAAATACAGAAGAATCATCCATCAGGTCATATTATCAGGAATAAATATGTAGGAGTTGAAACTAGAAGAATAATCCGTTCACCAAAAAAATTGCACCTAGCACTACTATCCACAATTGAGCCAAGCAACTTTGAAAAATCCAGCAAGGATGAATTCTCGATCAAATCCATGGATGAAGATTTAGATCATATATTGAAGAATGACACTTGGGAATTGGTTCCAAGGCCAAGGAAAAAGAATGTGATTGGTACAATGTGGGTCTTCAGAAAAAAATTGAACGAGGATGGATAGGTTACCAAGAACAAAGCAAGACTTGTATGTAAAGGATATGCTCAGGTTGAAGGTATAGACTTTGAAAAGACGTTTTCCCCAGTTGCTAGAATGGAAGCAATTAGATTGATCATATCCTATGCATGCTCCAAGAATATTAAAGTGTATCAGATGGATGTGAAATCATCTTTCCTAAATGAGGATCTAAAGGAAGAAGTCTACATTGAGCAACCAAAAGGATTTCAATTGTCAAAAAATGAAAATTATGTTTGCAAGTTGATCAAGGCCTTGTATGGTCTCAAACAAGCCCCCAAA
>JASDQU010173551.1:4397-20845 GCA_032191745.1 Picea mariana | reverse complement strand
CTTGAGCATGGCCCTTGAGGGCCATGCTCAAGTCAATCTGCTCTCGTACTCCATGTCTAGGACCATGTGGGCCTCGAGACATGATCTCCTAGTTATCCCTAGATATCGGGGATAACAGGCCCTCAAGGGCCATGCTCAAGTCAATCTACTCTCGTACTCCATGTCTGGGATCATGTGGGCGTCGAGACATGATCTCCTAGTTATCCCTAGATATCGGGGATAACAGGCCCTTTCAAGGTTGGAAGAAAGTTGGTTAATGACTCCTATTACCTGTCTACATTGGAGGGAGGACGACGCACAGTGCCCTTCAATGGGCACCTCCTCAAAACCCACCAGGGTGGGGTTACCTGACATCACAGGTAAGTGCAGGTAAGTAGGAATTTTGCATTCATGTATTATACCACTTGCATTGCACGTTAGTTTGTTTGTATATTCACACTTATTGATTGTTTTATTTCAGTCCATATATCTATGTATATGTATGTTGGGTGGCATTACCACCCTAATTTTGTTACTGATACTTCTATCGAGATTGAGCAGGTCTGCAGGTTCTGCTAGAGATGCTAAGGTTCTCATGTGCTCTACGGTGAGCACATGTCCCCGAGTTGGAGCCAGATGTTATCCCCACTTTTTAGGGATAACTAGGAGATCATGTCTCGAGGCCCACAGGTCCTAGACATGGAGTACCGAGAGCAGGATTGACCTGAGCATGGCCCTGGAGGGCCCATCATTTTCTTCTTTCATCAGCTTTGTCTTGTTAGCAACAACAACATCCATCACCATCGGCTTGGTCCTGTATCAGAGAAGGTTCTTGCTCCATGATGTAATTGGTCCAGGCATCATGGTATGTGTCACTTTTGATCACTAAAACCTTTAAATACATGCATTTGATTCCTTTTATCTCTAACAACTGCTTGGATCTTACATTTGCCCACTTGACCATGCTTGGGGGAATTGACAGGGTGCCCTGGCAAGCCTATGCCCATAGGTTTTGGTTTGCCACTAGGGGAATTTCTGAAAATCCATCGTCCGCTCCCATCATAGCACCACTCTTTCATCTTATCTCTTGCTTATTTATCACATTCCCCTCGTCCGGGCATTGGGTTGACCTATTTATAGGATTGCACCTTATCTCGTGGGAAGAAGGGGCTAAAGGCCCAGAAGGTAAAAGTAGCTAGTAAAAGACAAAAGCCTAGAAATAAAACCTCGAGATGCTTCTCCCAGGGATCTCCGAGAAGGCAGTAAAAAGCCTCTAAGCAAGAAACAAGAGGGACCCAGAAAATAACAAAACAAGACCTACTTAGAGGATAGGGGGTCTCATCACGAGCCAGCCTACTAGGTCCATGGGTACCTAACAGTATGACATTGCCACCATCTGGTTACCACACCAGGGCAGTGACCTTTGGTTGCATGGCCAAGGGAAAGGGGGTCTCATCACGAGCCAACCTTCTCATCTTTATGAAAGTACTTGTGGGTAACACTGTCAGCTCTGATCACCATGCCAAGGCAGTGTCCCCTGGTTAGTTCTTGAACAAAAAAAAGAAAATAAAAGAATAAAACAAGAATAAAAAGAATGAAGGAAAGAATGGGCTTGGAAAAAATGCATCCATGACAGGTATAGCTCGCCTTCTACAAAGGCACCCACAGGTAACACTTATGCATCCTTGGCCCTCATTGCACCCACATGTTTGGACATCCCTAGCCACATCACCTCACTTACATGTCTTGGATGAGATCTTTCTAGAAACTTTCCTTTTCTTGTGGACACTAGCCCAATAGGACGCCTTGACCTTTTCTCCAATCTTGTATTGCAGGTTTTTGTAATGTCTTTGAGCTATTGACTGATGTATTAGGGGTTTTATGCATATGTTTAATAATATTGATGATGAGATGTGATTGACATTGCTATGATCCCTGTGATTGATGAGCCCATGGAGGGTGTAGCTTTTGATGTGCAGGACCATGCCCAACGGACAAGTACCATTTGGATCGGTACACATGGGGAGATGACCAGTTCGGACCTCCATGGGGCTGAAGAGCCCACCAGATGGATGCTAAGACCCCATTAAGGGGCAGGGACAGGACAGAGCTTAATCAGGGGTTTTGCACCTGAAAGGAAGAGGACGTCCCACCAGAGACACTCCAGCAGGACTAGACCTAGGGGCAATGACCCCTTTTCAATGGAACGCTATCCTTGGAAGGCTTAGGACGTCCCCATCTTCACCATGACGTCATCCAGCTTCATGGACACTTTTGGAGGCAGACTGGGTAGCAATGGCACGTGTGGCATGCTGGAGAGGCCCCTAGGGGGCTAACGTTTTGCTCCTGGATGTCTCATTTTCCCTAGAAAGGGATAGTGCCTCCCTTGAAGGGGCTTTTACTCTCTTTGCAGCTCAATTAGGGTTTTAATTTGACAATTTAATGTAAAAACAGTATTATTTTGGTATTATGGCCTTGTCGGCCTTTTTATGACCTAAAAAGTAAAATTAGGTCATTGATACACATATTGAGGGTTTTGACTCTCATTTCATCATCATCCTTCACTCACCACTTGGTGAGGTCTGAAATTTGCCCCCTACTTTAGGGTTTTGGCTGATTTAGTGAGGCGCACTTGTTGAAGGAAGATTCTCTTGGCATTTTTTGGCATTTCTCTTGATGGAAGGTGTTACAACTAGGGTTTGCTATAATGTTTCTTGGTGAAATGTAAGTGAAATTCTGCAAAACTTCTTAATTGAATGGTTGTATTGTTATTACTTGCATTTATTATTATAAATTTGCTGCATAAACCCTAGGTGACAAGCACACATAATTGGTCCTTGTCTCATGTCCCTGTCAAGATTTCTAGTCGTTTTGTTTGCTGAAGTGAGATAGAGTCTTGCCATAGCAACACTCTACTCTTTCATGCTGAAGAGGATTGAGCCTAGCTTTAGCTACACTCATTTTTCCCCTCTTCATATGCTAGCCATACTTTCCAGACCTCAAGAAGGAGGAGACGTCCCAGGCCTAGGTTATCTACACTTAGGGCCGTTTTCTTCTATGGTTTGATGATAGAGCCTTGCTGTAGCAACACTCTCCCTCATTTGACTCTCCTGTCTTGACTTTATCTTCACGCTAGCCGTTTTKCCATCTAAGGAAGGAGGAGAGAGCACGAGGCCTTGCCATATCAACACCGGAGTGAGCTTCTCTCCCCTAGGGTTTTGTCTCTGAGGCCCTGCCATAGCATCACTTCAGAGCTCTTCCCTCCAATCCTTAGTCGTCCTCCTTCAACTCMTGTGCCCTTCATTATTGACTCCATTTAACCCTAAAGGCACTGATCTGAGACCTCAAGCATTGAAGTAGAACCCAATCTAAACACTCTCAAGACTTTTCGATTGAAACCCTAACTACACTAACCCTAGCCTAGACTAACCTACTAACCCTAAGTTGTTGACGTCATCATTGGATATTTCATCTTTATTGCAGCAACATTTTACTTTATGAGCAATTGAATGGTGGTTAAGGCATTAATTGAATAAAGTGTTGATTGGTTACATTGAATGCCACATTGTTCCAGTATTTATTGGTGAAGTGACATTATTTTCATTGCTATATTGATAAACATTGACTTCGTCAACATTTGCTGCTAATTGCTTATATACATTTATCAAATAGTCTTATGAAGTACTAACCCATTGAAATAAGCTTGCAAGTATCAGTTTGTTGTTGTCTTGTTCCAGGCAGGTACTCTTCATTGGGTTTTACTTTATTATTGGTTGTTTAGCCGGAACTTCTGATTGGTGGTGATTTGTGAAGGGGGAAAAACTTATCTTCATCCTATTAACCTTTTGCCCCTTCAAAACCCCAGGTCACCAACCTCCCTAAAGAGAAAGAGCCTACCCATCATGGTGACATTGGGTGGGATAGGTTCCTGTTACGGCAATTTGGCCTTCTACCTTATAGCCTTTACTCCTAGCTACAAACTGTGTGATAACATGCCGTACTTGCCCACGTTCAAAGATGAACTTGTACAGCATGAACCCATGGATGACTTTGTTGAACAGATGGCGCAATGTACCAGGGAGTACAATGATTTGAGTATGACCATTCAGAGGCAGATGACCCTAGATCAGTACCTGTCAGCTCAAATTCAAAAACAAACCTAGGACGAACCACAGGAGTAGCTATGAGTTTGAGTGCAGGGCTAGGAAGATGGAGATTGCCTACTTTGATGGATCGGCCAAGATGACTGCACAGGTGTGGGTACAAAAACTAGACACTTATCTGCAGCTTAACCCTATGAGGGAGACGGAGGCCATCAAATTTGCCACCATGTATTTGGATGGCAAGGCTCATGACTGGTGGTATCATGGAATCACCACACTGGGCCATAATCAGATAGTGGCATACACAGAGTTTACTCAGAGACTCATTGACAGGTTTGACCAGGGGGATCCTGAGTTACATGTAATGATCCCAGGCCATTATGCTAGTATCATCACGATTTGGTGTCTTTTTAAATCTTTTTCTGAGTGAGGTATTTCGTCAAACACTTTGCTAGTCTACTTGTTTCCTTGTGTTTACTTGCTGAATGGCCTCTTGATTTCGGCCTTAGGGTTTACTGATGTGTTATATATGTGTATTGCAGCTATAAACAAGAATAGACAACCATGGAACATACCTCAACCATATGAAATATGATAGACAAGCCAAAACATCTCAAATATGCTTTTATTCATGAATAGAGGAACCTGCTACAATGAAGATGCCAATCTGGAATGCTCAACAGATGGCCAAGAAGATAGATAATAGAGCTGCTACAAAATGCTCCAATAGAGGACTACAATAAGCCTCCAAAGGATGGATATACAATGAAGACTAAATACAAGTAGATCTGGGCTGTACGAATGCTAAACCCCCAAGCTGGAAAGTGCCATGCCCTGTTGGATAACTGAAGTTCCTCAACAATTCGGCCCTGGTGCCAAAGATGTCCAATCACCTCAAGAAAGATGCCAAACAGTAGATCGGGTGATGGCAAGAACAACCCAGATGCCCGAATCTCCAAGATCCCTCTCAAACCCTGTAGATCTGGAACTCCTCCACTGAATGGTGCACCCCCCTGGATGGCTGAAAACCTAATAATTCGGCTTGGGTGAATGAGGCCTCCAAACTTACTGAAACTCTCCAAAATGATAGATCGGGGCTTGGTTACCTCCCTGGTGAAGTCCCAAGAGAAATGGTGAAGATCTGAGCTAGCAAATGACTGAAACCAATTTTTGAAGTTTGCTCCTCTCCTCCAATTCGTCCCATGCATCTAATAAATCAAATAGCACCTGAAGGCTGAAACTCCTCATGAATGGACTAGATCTGATGTCCAAGGCCCTGCAATGAAAACCCAAGTGATAGAATCTCCAAAATCCATGCCAATCTCCTACAACGAATCTCTCTCCAAGGATGGTGCCCCCCCCTTGCTGGAAACCCCCAATGGTGCGCCCTCCTTCCCTTCCTGTGCCTGTGGCTGTGTAGAACCCTCCTGCACTGATGTAGAACCAATCTAGAATGGCATGGGAGAGTATTGCATCTCCGAGACCAAGTTTGGGACATGCTAGGTGGAATCTTTCACCACTGAATCGTCCTCTAGGGTTTGTTAAGTCAAAACCCTAAAAACCCCCAATGTTGAGCTCACTAGCTAGAAGCCAGATATCAAATGATAATCATACATGAATGGTAGAGCAGAGGCCCTTGCCTTCCTTTTATACTTTTTGGCTCACTTGTCCCTCTAAAGTGACTTTCATTTTATTAATATTTAATTAATTAATTAAATCACTTTAATTAATTAATTAACCTTTTTACCTCTGAAAATCTCCTTATCTCTTCTTGTGGCTTCCCTGGCCACTGAAATCACTTCTAGCCATCCCATCCTATAGTGTTGCTCCTCCCGATTCCAATGAGCTATTACACTGAGAGGTTCCTCCAAGTAATGTGCCCAAAATGACCTCTTCAGTGAATTTCATTGACTTATAGCTCAAAATAGTCAAAATCATGGAAATCATCGGAATGCAACGGAACCAAAGCCAACCTGTGCGGAATGGATCATAATGATGAGATATGATGAGAAATGCCAGCTGGACCTCACAATGCCTCTCAATAACCCCTGTACTCGCTATAACACCCATCTGGCTACTCTGGTCATCATAAACCTTTGCACTGTGATGATGTCCCAAAGTGGGGACATTACAGTCCTCCCTGCTAGAAAATTGCTTGTCCTCAAGCAATAACCAAATCCACTCAAATAAAATACCAGGGTCCCATGTCCACCTATGGGATACATAGTAGAACCCATCCAAAGACGAACAATAGTAAACTCCACCCCCTGGATCCCATATCAGGAAGTGAACGGCAATACTCTACAAAGCATAGTCCTGAAAGATATCAACCCTGTGAACCTCCTGCACATGACACATGGCCTCATCTCAGAATGAGTCCATCCTCCAAATATCTACCAAGATCCACACGGCCTCCATCAACTGCACATGTTGATGCCAGAATGAGGTACTGCAAGACCTCCGTGAGACCCCCTCAAGCGCTGTGCTCCCCTCAACACTGAAGCTAAATGGAAAGTTAGAACAACTTTCCCCTGCAAAGGTCCACTCGCCCCTGTCAGTTAGTGAAATGCTCAACTCTGCAATCCCTGGGTCCCATGCCAACCTCTGTCAAAAATCACCATGCTGGCCCTGCACCACTCTGACCACGACTGTCTGTCCCCTGCATACACACTGGATCCTCCTCTCCTGGATCCTCAAGCTGAAATACCTGTGATCACCGGACCTGCTGTCCAGAAACTGTATCTGTAAAGGACTCTCTGTAGAAGGAGTACCTATCCACCCATCTCCACGTTCGATCATGATGATCAAGAGTGAAAAGCTGCCTCGCTCTATCGGACAAATCCCTGCAGGCCCACTCCAGACCTACCCCTGGTGGAGTATGTGGCTCTCGGGTGCAACCTGGGTCATCATGTAGTGAAACATCTGGCTCACCCAATGAACTCCCGGATCCCATGGCAAGCTTGGAAGTTTGTCACTTCCAATCTCGTCTAACTGCTCCTGTGCCAGACTGATCATTGTCGGAAGCCCTCCGTGCTCATCTACTATCACCTGTCCTATGGTGCTCACCATAACGCACCAAATCTCATCTGGTTGCTCATGACGATCCACCTCTGACCTGCTATATGTCGTAAAAGTACTCCTGTCAGGTGGTCTCGGCCTAATCACTCTCCATGCCCTCTGCCACTGTCCATCTCTCCTCATGCTGCTATCAATGATAAATGTGTCGAGAAAAGGTAACGGAGATATCTGTAGCTGACTGTAGGGCTGAAAAATACCACCTACCTTGGTCAATCCCAAGAACTCGACCAAGAGCACGTTTACTTGTACCCCTAATAACTGCTCGCCTGTAGCCATCACTAAACTCCAATCATCAGGCACAACTAGAAGTAACTCCTCCCACTGCTGGTAAACCAATCTCCATCTCCCATCACCCATGCAACTACTGAAACGGTGAAGGTGAGATCTCATAACCATATGCTGTTGTGAAGGATTGGCACCTGCATGCTCCTCTAAGTGTGTCTCCTCCCTGCAAGGCAGTACAACCCTCTGAATCCCACCATACATCTTGGTAGGTACCCGTGAGCTATCACTCATCACTGTATGCTCCGACATACTCATGTCGTCTCCTATGGACTCATGCTGCATCATAGATCCTGGGCATACTGCTGGATCAACCTCTACATGGAGGTCAACCGCTCTCAGAACACAAGTGGAAGTGTCCTCCATCAATGGGTGCTCCTCTGCTAGATCACCAACATCCTCTATCAACGTGACTGACTGATACATAAGAGTGTCCACTAAGACAGATGAAGTGGATCTCTAATGAATCTCCTCAAGAGACTCATCTGATCTAGACCTTGATTCTTGAAGGGATGTCTGTGTGCCTCTCAAGAATCCTCGAGTGCTCTCCAACTCCTAAGTGAGTCGGACCATCTCCAACTCCTTCTCCCTCAGAGCCTCATGATACATCTCACCAACCCTCAACAGGTAATCTCTGTCAGCCAACAACTGATGGTAGTCGGTCCTCATCACAGATACTCTCTCCCTGAGAGTATGAAAATCATCCATGGAAATTCCCTCATCTGAACTACCATGTGCCACTGATGCTCTCCAGCAGTAATCTGCCATCACTGCATGCATGTCATCAATACGTCTAGTGGTTGCCATGATCATAGCCTCACTAACTCTCAACTATGCTGCTAATTAGTGTGACTCTTGGTCATGGTCATGTTGAGGTGCCACCTCATATCCCTCACTGTTGCTGTCACTCCTGCTAGTGTTGACTCTGGAGTCCCCAAAAACACTCTCTGCATAAGATAACGTGTTGAACTGCCCACTGTCTACTGTGCTGCTGGGTCCGCTTGTCTGCCACTGCACCCCATCAGTAGGTGCTATCTCCCTCTGAATCACATTGTATCCTGTATGAGCAGTCGTATCCTCTTGTGCACTCACCCTACTACTATCATCTGCGCCTGGATCCCATGCAGACACATGCCATGGTCATCCTGACTGCTAAAGAGTGCATCCTCATCAATGCAGGCCAATCTTGGAAGTAAGTGCTCCATAAACCTGTCAGTCTCCACAATCTGATCAACTAATGGAGTCTCCAAAAGATGTGACTCAATCTCCTTTGGCTGATCTGTAAGGTCAAATGTCTGCACGTCATGTATCTCCTCCCGGATCTGTGGGTCTACATGTCCATGGTGTGCATCCCTCACACAAGGCTCCTCAATCATATCTGACATGCCACTGACCCCCTCATGTGACGTGGCTATCAGTGGTGTCGGGAAGGATGACATATGTGTCACGGCCATCATAGGAAGCTCTTCATCTCTAGGTGCTAACACGTGTGACTCCTCACTAGTGTCACTACTCTGCTGAGACGTAAAGACATCAATGGTATGTGATATGTCTGCTGATACACTGGTGCTATCGTCCTGTCCATCCAGCTGCCTATCCACTACACAAGGGTCATCATCCTCCTCAAGCGTGCANCACTAGTGTCACTACTCTGCTGAGACGTAAAGACATCAATGGTATGTGATATGTCTGCTGATACACTGGTGCTATCGTCCTGTCCATCCAGCTGCCTATCCACTACACAAGGGTCATCATCCTCCTCATGCGTGCAAGCATCACTACCCTCTGTGCAAGAGTCATCATCACTATCCTCTAAGGTAGAGTCACTATCACTAGCCTCTGTGCAAGAGTCACTGTCATCATCCGACTGCTCTGAATCAACATCTATCGCTCCATCCACACACACCTCATCCTCCCTGTCATAGTGTGCCTCAATAGTGTGCTTCTGATCCTTACCCCTACACCTATGATCAGGTTCCCACGGCCCCTTGCAACAAGGTTACGTGCTCCTACTGGGCGTGGGGTTTCTCTGTTCTTCCATCCATCTAGCTGTTTCTTTTTTCTTTTTGTCTGCTAAGGTGATCCCATGTAAAATATCCCATTTGCTCCAACTGGGCTTTCTAAAGGCTACATACTGAGGAAAGGTTATGAGAGCCCTATTTTACTCGCTAAGGCTGGAATATATGATCTCCAAGCATGTCATCTCAAAGGCTATCTTATGCATTTCTTTCCAACTATCCATTTATCCCTATGAAAGACCCCTCAGGTTTGCAGGATTTAAGCTCTGATACCACTATAATGATCCCAAGCCATTATGCTAGTAAAACAAGAAGATATAATCATGGAACATACCTCAACCATATGCAATATGATAGACAAGCCAAAACATCTCAAATATGCTTTTATTCATGAATGGAGGAACCTGCTACAATGAAGATGCCAATCTAGAATGCTCAACAGATGGCCAAGAAGATAGATAATAGAGCTGCTACAAAATGCTCCAATAGAGGACTACAATGAGCCTCCAAAGGTCGGATATACAATGAAGACTGAATACAAGTAGATCTGGGTTGTACGAATGCTAAACCCCCAAGATGGAAAGTGCCACGCCCTCCTGGATAGCTGAAGCTCCTCAACAATTCGGCCTTGGTGCCAAAGATGTCCAATCACCTCAAGAAAGATGCCAAACAGTAGATCGGGTGATGGCAAGAACAACCCAGGTGCCCGAATCTCCAATATCCCTCTCAAACCCTGTAGATCTGGAACTCCTCCACTGAATGGTGTGCCCCCCTGGATGGCTGAAACCCTAATAATTCGGCCTGGATGAATGAGGCCTCCAAACCTCCCGAAAATCTCCAAAATGATAGATCGGGGCTTGGTTACCTCCCTGGTGAAGTCCCAAGCGAAATGGTGAAGATCTAAGCTAGCAAATGACTGAAACCAATTTCTGAAGTTTGCTCCTCTCCTCCAATTCGTCCCATGCATCTAATAAATCAAATAGCACTTGAAACTCCTCATGAATGGACTAGATTTGATGTCCAAGGCCCTGCAATGAAAACCCAAGTGATAGAATCTCCAAAAGCCCTGCCAATCTCCTACAACGAATCTCTCTCCAAGGATGGTGCACCCCCCTTACTGGAAACCCCCAATGGTGCACCCTCCTTCTCTTCCTGTGCCTGTGGCTGTGTAGAACCCTCCTGCACTGATGTAGAACCAATCTAGAATGGTGTGGGAGAGTATTGCATCTCCGAGACCAAGTTTGGGGCAAGCTAGGTGGAATCTTTCACCACCGAATCGTCCTCTAGGGTTTGTTAAGTCAGAACCCTCAAAACCCCCAATGTTGGGCTCACTAGCTAGAAGCCAGATATCAAATGATAATCATACATGAATGGTAGAGTAAAGGCCCTTGCCTTCCTTTTATACTTTTTGGCTCACTTGTCCCTCCAAAGTGACTTTCATTTTATTAATATTTAATTAATTAATTAACCTTTTTACCTCTGAAAATCTCCTTATCTCTCCTTGTGGCTTCCTTGGCCACTGAAAGTCACTTCTAGCCATCCCATCCTGTAGTGTTGCTCCTCCCGATTCCAATGAGCTATTACACTAAGAGGATCCTCCAAGTAATGTGCCCAAAATGACCTCTTCAGTGAATTTCATTGACTTATAGCTCAAAATAGTCAAAATCATGGAAATCATCGAAATGCAACGGAACCAAAGCCAACCTTTATGGAATGGCTCATAATGATGAGATATGATGAGAAATGCCAGCTGGACCTCACAATGCCTCTCAATAACCCTTGTACTCTCTATAACACCCATCTGGCTACTCTGGTCATCATAAACCTCTGCACTGTGATGATGTCCCAAAGTGGGGACATTACATTACATTTCTCGGAGCTCACACAACTCAGATAGACAGGAGCACCAGAGGTGTACATTGAGGAATTCCGGAGGCTAGCAGTCATGGTGCAGGATGTGTCACAGACCAGACTCATGATGCTCTTCATTGAGGGGTTGATGGAACCCTTGAAAGGTTGGATAAAGGATTTTAAGCCTACCAACCTACAAGATGCTATCTGGAGAACGAGAGACCTAGGACCAGCTGCAAAGCCGAAATTTGTGCCTAGACCACCTCTTAACGCAGGGGGAAGAGACCAGAGACCTCCAATGAACCCAGGGGGACGTTACCCAAGGGGGTTTGACAGGGGAAGATGTAGGATGGACAAGAGTACTAGAAGAGAATTAAGGAGGAAGCAACTATGCTACACATGCAAGGAGCCATGGAACCCATCCCACAAATGCATGGGTCGTGGCCAAGTGCATTACATAGAGGTAACATCTAACACTGAAGAGGATGACGATTTCGGCCATATCCAGAACATAGAGGCAAACACCACCGAATCTGCAGAGGAAGAGGCTACAGGTCATGACAGTACGGCAGGGGAGAGAGATACTTTGGCATCCATCAGTGGGGTGCCCAAGTACAATACTTTCAGGATGAGAGGAGCCTTGCAGGGGCAGAAGGTGTCAGTGTTGATTGATGGGGGAGCTTATCACAACTTCATTGACTCAACATTACTACAGAGGAGGCATATACCCACAGTTGAGTTTGAAGGATTCAAGGTGGAGGTAGCAGGTGGAAGCACCATGCCTTGTAACAGGTACATTTCGGGGATGAAGCTTACATTGGGTAGGCATGATTTGGTACAGGATGTTTATGTGATGGACCTTCCCGACACCAACATAATCCTTGGAGTACAGTGGCTCAGCACATTGGGGCCTATAACGACCAACTACAAGACCATGGAGATGTCATTCACAGAAGAGAGTCGAAGGAAGGTAGTCCTCAGAGGCATGACAGGTAACTCAGCCAAGGTAGTCACGGCCAAGAGGATGGAGGCCATCTTCAGGAGGGATGAAATCGTGTACGCTGCTGAGTGCAAGATTTCGGCATGTGTGGATAAAAAGGGAAAGATTCACTACACACCCGAGATTCACGAGATCATTGACAAACATAGCAAAGTGTTTGGACCTATCCCACTAGGAGTATCACCCAACATGGGATTTGAGTATATCATTGAGTTAGAGGCAAGGGCTAAACCAGTCATTACCACGCCTTACATACACCCAACTAAGTACAAAGACTAAATAGAGAAGGAAATCAAAGAGCTCTTGGATATGGGGCACATCAGGCCGAGTTCCAACCCTTTCGCTTCTTTAGTGGTGTTGGTCAAGAAGAAGGATGGAACCATGCGCATGTGCATTGACTTCTGGGCATTAAACAAGAAAACAATCAAAAACAGGTATCCCATACCAAGGATTGATGAGTTGCTGGACAAGTTGCATGGGGCTGTCTATTTCACCAAAATTGACCTACGCTCTGGATACCATCAAATCAGGATGAGGGAGGAGGACATCCCAAAAACTGCTTTCAGGTGTCACTATGACAACTCTTTGTTCTTAGTGATGCCCTTTGGCTTAACTAATGCCCCAACCACGTTCCAGTCATGTATGAACCATGTCTTCAACAAACAGTTGAGGAAGCATCTCTTGGTATTCTTTGATGACTTGCTCATTTATAGCAAGACGTGGGAGGAACACCTTCAGCATGTGGACCAGATTTTATTTATCATGGAGGAGAAATCATTGTATGCCAAGGAGTCCAAATGTGAATTTGGAATGACAGAGGTTCTCTACTTGGGACACATCATCAGAGTTAAAGGAGTACAGGTACATCGAGAGAAGATTCAGGCCATAATGGAGTGGCCTACACCTAAAACCCTTATAGAGTTGAGGGGATTTCTAGGCATTTTCACTTATTACAGGAAGTTCATCAAAGGGTTCTCACAACTTTGTGCACCTTTGACCGATTTGACCAAAAAGGGAGCCTTCAAATGGAGTGAGGAAGCCCAACTTACATTTGACAAGATGAAAGAAGTGATGAGCACATGCCCAGTTTTGGCCTTGCCAGATTTCGGCCAACCTTTCACTTTGGAGTGTGATGCCTCAGGAGAAGGCGTGGGGGTCATACTGATGCTGAATAGGCACCCTCTTGCCTATGAGAGCTGAAAACTCCGGGGACCTGAGTTACTTTACACCATCTACGACAAAGAGATGTTGGCCATCATGCACGCCTTGGAAAAATTTAGGCAATACTTGGTCGGTGCTAGATTTTTGGTGAGATCTGACCACAACAACCTTAAGTACTTCTTGGAGCAAAAGGACTTAAATGAAAGGCAACAGAAGTGGGTCAGCAAGATACAGGCCTATGACTTTGACATTGAATTCGTCAAAGGGAAAAACAATGTGGTGGTAGGAGCATTATCCAGGAGGCCATCAATCTATGCCATGACAGATGTATGAATTGATTGGAAGGACCTCCTTGTGATAGAATACTCAAAAAATCAGTTCGCTTGCCAGGTGATGGATGGACAGATACAGGATGATAACTTTAGGGTCATCAATGGCATCATCTATTACAAGGGCCGAATCTTTCTGGTTCCTGAATCGACCTTCAAGGCCAAGGTATTACAGGCATGTCATGACTCACCGATGGTAGGGCACCAAGGGATCGGCAAGACATACAGGCAAGTAAGGGAGAGGTTCTCAGGGAAGGGCCTCAAAGAGGATGTGATGAATCATGTCAAGGAGTGCACTACTTGCCAGGAGAATAAGGACGAGCACACTCACCCAGCAGGACTACTACAACCCTTACCCATCCCAGGACACAAGTGGGAGAGCATCTCCATGGACTTCATCACAGGGTTGCCAAGGGTGCAGGGTAAGGACTATATTTTCGTAGTGGTGGACAGGTTGATGAAATTTGCACACTTCTTCTCCATTGCTACAGACTTCAGTGCAGCACAGGTGGCCAAATTGTTTTTTAGAGAGGTCTTCAGACTACATGGGCTACCCAAAACCATTGTTAATGACAGGTGTTATCCCCGATTTCTAGGGATAACTAGGAGATCATGTCTCGAGGCCCACAGGTCCTAGACATGGAGTACCGAGAGCAGGATTGACCTAAGCATGGCCCTGGAGGGCCCATCCTTTTCTTCTTTTGTCAGACTCGTCTTGTCAGCAACAACAGCATCCATCACCATCAGCTTGGTCTAGTATCGGAGAAGGCTCTTGCTCCATGAAGTAATTGGTCCAGGTATCATGGTATCTGTCACTTTTGATCATTATAACCTTCAAATGTATGCATCTAATTCATTTTATTTCTGACGACTGCTTGGATTTTACACTGACCCACTTGACCATGCTTGGGGAGATTGACTGGGTGCCCTAGCAAGCCTGTACCCATAGGTTTTGGTTTGCCACTGGGGGGTTTCAAAAGAGCCATCATCCGCTCCCATCATACCATCACTTTTCCATCTTGTCTCCCGCTCATCTGTCCCATTCCCCTTGTACGGGCTTTAGAATGATCTGTTTGTGGGGTTGCACCTTATCTCGTGGGAAGAAGGGGCTAAAGGCCCAAAAGGTAAAAGCAGCCGGTAAAAGATAAAAGCCTGAAAATGAAACCTCGAGATGCTTCGCCCAGGGATCCCAGAGAAGGCAATAAAAAACCTCTCAGCAAGAAACAAGAGGGACCCGAAAAAATAACAAAACAAGACCTAACTAGGAGGATAGGGGGTCTCATCACTAGCCAGCCTATTATGTTCATGGGTACCTAACAGTATGACATTGCCACTATCTGGTTACCACGCCAAGGCAGTGACCTTTGGTTGCATGGCCAAGGGAAAGGGGGTCTCATCACGAGCCAGCCTTATCATCCCCGTGAAAGTGCTTGTGGGTAACACTGTCAACTCTGGTCACCACGCCAAGGCAGTGTCCTCTAGTTAGTCCTTGAAATAAAAAGAAAAAGCAAATAAAGAAAAGAAAAGAATGAAGGCAAGAAAGGGCTTGGAAAAATTGCATCCATGACGGGTACAACTCGCCTTCTACAAAGGCACCCACAGGTAACATCATGCATCCCTGACCCTCACTCTACCCGTATGTCTAGATATCCCTTGAACCACTTCACCTCGTTTACATGGCTTGGATGGAACCCCTTGGAAACTTTCCTTTCCTTATGGATGCTAGCCCAATAGGGTATCTTGTCCCTTTTCTCAGCCTTGTATTGTAGATTTTTGTATAGCCTTTGAGCTATTGAATGATATATCAGGGCTTTCATGCATATGTTTGATAAAATTGATGATGAAATGTGATTGACATTACTATGATCCCTGTGACTAATGAGCCTTTGAGCTATTGAATGATATATCAKGGCTTTCATGCATATGTTTGATAAAATTGATGATGAAATGTGATTGACATTACTATGATCCCTGTGACTAATGAGCCCATGGAGGGCGTAGTTTTTGATGTGCAAGACCATGCCTGACGGAAAGGTACCACATGAACCAGTACACATGGGGAGATGATTAGTTCGGACCTCCATGGGGCTGAAAAGCCCATCAGATGGTTGTTGGGATCCCTTTAGGGGCAGAGACAGGACAGTGTTTGACCGAGGTCTTGGACCGAAGAAGAAGAGGACGTTCCATCAGGGGCACTTTGGCTGAGCCCGGCCTAGGGGGGTTGACCCAATTCCAGTGGAACGTTTCCCTTGAATGGCCCAGGACGTCACCTAGGAGCCATTGACATCACCTTGAGCGTGTGATAGTTGGACAAGGCAGCTGGCACATGTGGCATGATTGGGAGCCCCAAAGAGGGCCAACGTTTTGTCATTTTGTGCTGCATTTTCCCTAAAAAGGGGCTAACGTCTCCCTCAGTAGGGCTTGACATCTTGCTTATGCTCATTTAGGGTTTTAATTTAACATTTAATGTAAAAACAATATGATTTTGGTTTGTAGCCTTGTCAGCTATTTTTAATGACCTAAAATTAATTAAAGGTCATGATACAGTATATATTGAGGAGATTTATCCTCATTTTGGCATAACACACAACTCACTCTCCTAGTGAGATCTGATTTTTGCGCCCTTGTTGGGGTATTTCATCTTTTA
>JASDQU010173549.1:9262-20846 GCA_032191745.1 Picea mariana | reverse complement strand
TTAATAGAAATCGTGTATTACTGTATCTATGTGTTTATGGTTGCATCTCTGATATATTTCTGTTATATTACTGGATATACGTGATATCTCTGTGCATTTCTTTATTATATCTCCGCTCTCATTTCGTGCCGAAAATAATCCGGATCAGAATTAGTGCAAGACTGTATGGAGGACTAATGCTACAGCAGCAAGAGACAACAGCAAGGTCATCACAAGTGGTTTATTTTCTTCATGCATGAGCAAGTGTGTGTGTCAGAGATAGAAGCCATCGAAAGGAGACCTACGACATCAAGGCTCAGGTTGTAAGTTTCACTTTCAATTAATTCAATACAGTAATATGTCCCTTTCCCATAAAGATGATGTGACTTTATTACATAACTCCTTGATCGTATGTATAGACTAGCTATTGAATATATTAATCTGCCTCTACTTTGATTGGTTTGTTCTGTTGTGATCTGGACGGGACGAGAGCATTGGAGCAAAGCTTGGAACAACAGAGATCTAAGGAAAGCGTTCATAAGGTATGTCCATAGTCCTTACCTCTTAGTTCATTCAATAGGATAGATCTAGGGAAAGTGTATTATTCTGTCCTATTTTGTTCTAGATCTAGGTGGATCTAGGGAGATCGGTTTGTGTCCGCACTCATGGATTTATCCTGAAACAAAATTGGCGACTCCACTGGGGAAAGATGGGAAAAATTCTTTCTTTTGGCTAAACATTGTATAAAATTTTAAACTTTGCGTTGTTCGCAGGTGGCCTATGGCACACAGTGCGAACTTCTCGCATGTTGCCTTAGGCCCACCTATGAGAATGAAGCATTCTCGCAGGCCCCGTATGGGCAGCCTGCGAGAATCCTTCTACACGCATAGGGTTTGAAAAATGGACTTAAAACTTGAAATTTAACCAATGACATCATGAATTTGAACCATGAACAGATAAAGAATGGAGAGCTTACCAAAACACCGCAGACGGCTCGAGGAATGATGGCCCGAAGCTCCCGAAAATTGACGATGAAGGTAGAAGGTAAAATGGAGGTTTTTTGCGCTCAAATGGTAAAAGGGTAAAATATTATGGTAAAATGTATTGTGAATTTATTTTATTTACTTTTTACCATGATAAAAGTGGGTTTTTTCATGCTTATGCATTATTTAACCCTAATTATTAATATGGAAATGAGTAAAATGACTTGCAGGTACCCAATGCGGATGATTATGGACAAAACTTTTACGGTGTGGTGTGATTTTGTTTGTTTTCTATGGTTTTGACTTAAAACCTAGAGCACCTTTTGTCCGTTCTTGCGCTTGCAAAAAACATAAGAACGTGACCGGGCGTTGTTTTATCTCTTTTCCAGGCTCGTTGTGGTTACACGAAAAAGGAACCCCCCTGGAGTTAACTTTAAGCTCTTTTCAGACTCTCTAAACATGAAAAGATTGTTGAGCGCTCTTGCTATTGTCATGCTCGTTAAAGTATTTGAATTATGCGTCCTTCGAGCGATCGTTTAACCCTTTTTCAGTCTCGTTGAACTCTTGTACGAAAAAGGAACTAAGAGAGTTCTCTTTTGAGTGTTTTTCCAAACTCTATAATCTTGAAAAACCTTCGAGTTTTCTATCTCTGGACTCGTTAAACAAACATTGACAGACCCGCAATGGGACCGAACCACTCCTTCCTAGGGTTCGTTAAAAATACTCTGAGGGACTCGTCTGAAGGATGAGCTTATATCAACAAGCATATGTGATCCTCTTCAAGCTTGCATAAAAATAAAGAGGTACTTTCCAGAAATGGTGGGGGAAAATTTGGGAAAGGGATATGTTTCATCTTTGTGTTAATTGGTAGTAAGTGTCGCTCTTGAACATGACACCCCTTATTGATCATTTGAAGTTGGTTTGGGAAATCCATTTGTCTCTCATTCGATTTGATAACAAGGTCTTTCCATGTGTCGTATTTGAGTCAATGCTACCAAATCATTGGTCATGTCATTCATATGTTCAAGAGCAGTCTGTTTGAAACCTTTATTTGAGTCGGCCATCTGTAGTTATCCTTTCACTCCGTGTTGGCCTTCCCTGTGTCCAAAGACCAATTGCCCCATACTCTGTTTCACTTTCAAACTCAGTTGCTCATTTCGTGTCACTGATGGGGGATACATCAAGGCCCTCCTGTGACAAGTCTTATTCCGTCAACCTCAGCACATTATCCGGAATCTAGGCTTAGAAATTATTCAGTACCTTGGAGCTTGCATGCCTCAATGGGGCAGCATGTGAGAATCCTTCTACACGCATAGGGTTTGAAAAATGGACTTAAAACTTGAAATTTAACCAATGAAATCATGAATTTGAACCATGAAAAGATAAATAATGGAGAGCTTACCAAAACACCACAGATGGCTCGAGGAATGATGGCCCAAAGCTCCTGAAAATCGACGATGAAGGTAGAAGGTAAAATGGAGGTTTTTTGCACTCAAATGGTAAAAGGGTAAAATAATATGGTAAAATGTATTGTGAATTTATTTTATTTACTTTTTACCATGATAAAAGTGGGTTTTTTCATGTTTATGCATTATTTAACCCTAATTATTAATATGGAAATGAGTAAAACGACTTGCATGTACCCAATGCGGATGATTATGGACAAAACTTTTACGGTGTGGTGTGATTTTGTTTGTTTTCTATGGTTTTGACTTAAAACCTAGAGTGTCTTTTGTCTGTTCTTGCGCTTGCGAAAAACATAAGAATGTGACCAAGCGTTGTTTTATCTCTTTTCCGGGCTCATTGTGGTTACACGAAAAAGGAACCCCCCCTGGAGTTAACTTTAAGCTATTTTCAGACTCTCTAAACATGAAAAGATTGCCAAGCGATCTTTCTATTGTCATGCTCGTTAAAGTATTTGAATTATGCGTCCTTCGAGCGATAGTTTAACCCTTTTTCAGTCTCGTTGGACTCTTGTACGGAAAAGGAACTAAGAGAGTTCTCTTTTGAGTGTTTTTCCAAACTCTATAATCTTGAAAAACCTTCGAGTTTTCTATCGCTGGACTCGTTAAACAAACATTGACAGACCCGCAATGGGACCGAACCACTCCTTCCTAGGGTTCGTTAAAAATACTCCGAGGGACTCGTCCGAAGGATGAGATTATATCAACAAGCATATGTGATCCTCTTCAATCTTGCGTAAAAATAAAGAGGTACTTGCCAGAAATGGTGGGGGAAAATTTGGGAAAGGGATATGTTTCATCTTTGTGTTAATTGGCAGTAAGTGTTGCTCTTGAACATGACACCCCTTATTCATCATTTGAAGCTGGTTTGGGAAATCCATTTGTCTCTCATTCGATTTGATAACAAGGTCTTTCCATGTGTCCTATTTGAGTCAATGTTGCCAAATCATTGGTCATGTCATTCATATGTTCAAGAGCAGTCCGTTTGAAACCTTTATTTGAGTCGGCCATCTGCAGTTATCCTTTCACTCCGTGTCGGCCTTCCCTGTGTCCAAAGTCCAATTGCCCCATACTCTGTTTCACTTTCAAACTCTGTTACTCATTTTGTGTCATTGATGGGGGATACATCAAGGCCCTCCTGTGACGAGTCTTATTTCGTCGACCTCAGCACATTATCCGGAATCTAGGCTTAGAAATTATTCAGTACCTTGGAGCTTGCATGCCTCAATAGCAAGTTCCTCGCTTTCGACAGTGGGTTTACATCATTGACCCCTGATCGAGAGATTTCGTCGGGTGTTCGACATCGACTCATTTATTCACAGTCGATGGATTGTACCGCAGTACCTTGGGAGTCATTGACATCAATGGTGATTTCCCTCGCACTTGTTAACGGTTACATTAATGACTAGTAATCAAGTGGTTTCTACCATGTTTGACTTCGACACATGTAATCACGTGGTTAGATTCGTACTTTGGGCGATGAGACTGAAGACCCTGGATATTGTCTTTATGGTCTAGGTTGCGATGGAGTATGTATAATTTCCGACACATAGATCCACTGTGTATGTTTCGTGGCTATGTTGTCTTGATTGAAAAAATTTCGCACAGATCCACAGTGTATTCAGGTGGCTATGCTATATTATGACTGCATGGATCCACAGTGTATGATTGGTGGCCATGAACTTTGTTTATGATTTCATCAGTCTATGATCTGAGTATGGGAATGCCTACCTCAGGAATTGGTATACATGATATTTTTTTGATGCTTGGATGTTTGCAGGTTTCTAATTAGATGCGCTCTTGGTTCTTGACACACACATGCAGCTTACAAAGTCTTTCAACTGTCACTGATTCCACTCTTAGACTTTGGGGGGAATTCTGTTATCCAAAATTTTGGTCATCGTGATGATGTTATGATGAGGTTATGATGATGGAAAATCAAACTCTTCACCAAGAACACTTTCCTGAGAAAAGTTACATTTGTCTGCTTCCAGAAATCATGCTTTTAAGGGATGTTCGCAGGCCACCTATGTATCTGCCTACGAGAATGCCTGATTCTCGTAGGCTGCATTAAGCTAGGGTGCGAACTATTCACACTGTAATTAGTTGTCAGGGTGCAAACATGTTCCAAAGGAAGGAAAAAGATAAAAATATCGAATCTTCTAGAAAGGGATCTTCTAGAAACATGAGTTGGCTTTGAATGGTTGTTCAAGTGCTGGCTTTCTAGATATCTTGGGATCATTTCCTATCCAAGTAACTAAACTATCTTCTCCTATATATTGAGGAGATTGCTCATGGAAAAGGTTAGAAGCAAACTAGCAAGAGATTGATTGGAGAATTAGTGCAAGACCGTATGGAGGACTGATGCTACAGCAGCAAGAGACAACAGCAAGGTCATCACAAGTGGTTTATTTTCTTCATGCATGAGCAAGCATGTGTGTTAGAGCTAGAAGCCATCGAAAGGAGACCTATGACATCAAGGCTCAGGTTGTAAGTTTCACTTTCAATTAATTAAATACAGTAATATGTCCCTTTCCCATAAAGATGATGTCACTTTATTACATAACTCCTTGATCGTATGTATAGACTAGCTATTGAATATATTAATCTGCCTCTACTTTGATTGGTTTGTTCCATTGTGATCTGGACGGGACGAGAGCATTGGACCGAAGCTTGGAACAACAGAGATCTAAGGAAAGCGTTCATAAGGTATGTCCATAGTCCTTACCTCTTAGTTCATTCAATAGGCTAGATCTAGGGAAAGTGTATTATTCTGTCCTGTTTTGTTCTAGATCCAGGTGGATCTAGGGAGATCGGTTTGTGTCCGCACTCACGGATTTATCCTGAAACAAAATTGGCGACTCCACTGGGGATCGAACCCAGAATCTCTGGTTTCGCAGACGTTCAAGTAGTTCCTCGCTTTTGACAGTGGGTTTACATCATTGAACCCTGATTGAGACATTCCATCGGGTGTTCGACATCGACTCATTTATTCACAGTCGATGGATTGTACTGCAGTACCTTGGGAGTCATTGACATCAATGGTGATTTCCCTCGCACTTGTTAACGGTTACATTAATGACCGGTAATCAAGTGGTTTCTACCATGTTCAACTTCGACACATGTAATCACGTGGTTAGATTCGTACTTTGGGCGATGAGATTGAAGACCCTGGATATTGTCTTTATGGTCCAGGTTGCGATGGAGTATGTATAATTTCCGACACATAGATCCACTGTGTATGTTTCATGGCTATGTTGTCTTGATTGAAAATTTGTCGCACAGATCCACAGTGTATTCAGGTGGCTGTGCTATATTATGACTGCATGGATCCATAGTGTATGATTGGTGGCCATGACCTTTGTTTATGATGTCATCAGTCTATGATCTGAGTATGGGAATGCCTACCTCAGGAATTGGTATACATGATATTCTGCTGATGCTTGGATGTTTGCAGGTTTCTGATTAGATGCGCTCTCGGTTCTTGACACACACATGCAGCTTACAAAGTCTTTTGACTGTCACTGATTCCACTCTCAGAATTTGGGGGGCATTCTGTTATCCACAATTTTGGTCATCGTGATGATGTTATGATGAGGTTATGATGATGGAAAATCAAACTCTTCACCAAGAACACTTTTCTAAGAAAAGTTACATTTGTTTGCTTCCAGAAATCATGCTTTTAAGGGATGTTCGCAGGCCACCTATGTATTTGCCTGCGAGAATGCCTGATTCTCGTAGGCTACATTAAGCTAGGGTGTGAACTATTTGCACTGTAATTAGTTGTCAGGGTGCGAACATGTTCCAAAGGAAGGAAAAAGATAAAAATCTCGAATCTTCTAGAAAGGGATCTTCTAGAAACATGAGTTGGCTTAGAATGGTTGTTCAAGTGCTGGCTTTCCAGATATCTTGGGATCATTTCCTATCCAAGTAACTAAACTATCTTCTCCTATATATTGAGGAGATTGCTCATGGAAAACGTTAGAAGCAAACTAGCAAGAGATTGATTGGAGAATTAGTGCAATACCGTATGGAGGACTGATGCTACAACAGCAAGAGATAACAACAAGGTCATCACAAGTGGTTTATTTTCTTCATGCATGAGCAAGTGTGTGTGTCAGAGATAGAATCCATCGAAAGGAGACCTACATCATCAAGGCTCAGGTTGTAAGTTTCACTTTCAATTAATTCAATACAGTAATATGTCCCTTTCCCATAAAGATGATGTCACTTTATTACATAACTCCTTGATCGTATGTATATACTAGCTATTGAATATATTAATCTGCCTCTACTTCAATTGGTTTGTTTTGTTGTGATCTGGACGGGACGAGAGCATTGGAGTGAATCTTGGAATAATAGAGATCTAAGGAAAGCGTTCATAAGGTATGTCCATAGTCCTTACCTCTTAGTTCATTCAATAGGCTAGATCTAGGGAAAGTGTATTATTCTGTCCTGTTTTGTTCTAGATCCAGGTGGATATAGGGAGATCGGTTTGTGTCCGCACTCACGGATTTATCCTGAAACAAAAATACTTCATGCATTTTTCATATTAGATTGATTAATTCTTTTATGAAGTGCTCATGCATTTTATGAGCTTTAATAACTCATACATTATTATTATTCACTTGTAATTAAAATGATTAATATTTGTGAGAGAAAATTTGTCTCACATATTATTCATTTATTAATTATGGAAATTGGTTTTCATGTGAGAAACCACCTCACACCAATTTGCCATTTTTTCTCAATTGTAGGTTGAGAGAATCAAGGGCATGGTTGGAAAGTCTTTGGGTAGTTTTGAGACTTTTCCATTTTTAAGCCTAAGATGGTTGAAGATCCTACTTTTAAGGATCTTGTTTTTCCTTCTTTGTAATCAGAGCCTACAATTGTGGATCTTGTAATTAATGCTCTTAGTTGGAGAGTGAGTAAGGAAAAACTATATATATTCCTTATGTGAGCCATGTTGAAAAGGAGAAGAAAGGAGAGAGTGCTAAGCTATTGAAAGCCATAGTGATGAGCTAATGAAGAGCCATAGTCCTTGAATGTAAGAAATCTTTGAGAGCTCACTTTGAAGAAGGAATATAGAAGATATGCATTCCAGTTGGAGCAGGTCCAGAGACGTAGCCCCAGAGGTGGAGGGGTAAACTCCGTTATCAACATCGATTGTCTCTCTCTTCTTTGCCTTCATGTGTTTTATACTCCTTAATGTTCATTTGTATTATGTTTATGCTTGTAATGCATTATGATAAATGAACTAATATGCTCAATAAAACCTGTATAATCCATAGTCAATTTAAAAGATCCTCACATTTTAAACATTTGGGAGAGTGGTACTCGACCCGTTTATGGATCAAGTGGTATCAGAGAAGGTGACTGCTTTGCAGGATGCGAAGAGGAGCGAAGCACGCTGAAAGAATGCAAGAGTTGCAAGAGATCAATGACAGCATTCAAGCTGACAATGCAGAATTGAGAAGACTTTTGCAAGTAGCTGAAGAAGAGAAGCAGGAGCTTCAAGAGATGCTACGAGACAAAGAAGAGTTATTGGCTAAGTTGCAGAAGGTTGAGAAGATGGATGTTGCATATCAAACCGAGGTATATGATGTTTCTTCATGTTCTATTTTCTCTCAATATGAAACTAATGTTGGCATGAAGATCCTCATGAAGATGGGGTATAGAGGAGGTGGACTTGGCATTAATGGTCAAGGAGTCACCCAGCCATTGGAGGTTGTACCAAGACAACCATTTGCAGGATTGGGTTATGGACATGAAGAGAAAGGAGAATGCTCGAAAGTTGCTAAAACAAAAGCCATCTCTTCACCACTGGATTCCAAGAAGGGAATCAAGACAGTTAGTCCTCATTAGTTCAAGGACAAGTCAGGAAGGTATAACAGTCATTCAAGTTTTTCTTTTGCATTTAAGAGAAATGATTGCTTCCATAGATCTTCTAACTGTGATGCAGTTAAGCATCAAACAAAGAAAATGTGGGTTAAGAAGACAAATGTGTCCATGAGAAGTGAGATCAAGAAAAAGAAGAACCTTACATATCCTCCTACAAGGAATGTACAGCTGAATGGAAAATGAAATAATTTCTGCAATTTCTGCAAAATCAGTGGCCATTGGGAGAAGAATTGTTGGAAATTGCACCCTGAAATTTGCCACAAGTCAAACAAGCAGAATGTAAAAGAGCCTGTGAAGAAGGAGGCTCCATCCACCATTGGAAAAGCATGATTATGAGATGAAAGTGCTTGGTGCTGGTTCGGTAAGCAGTTCATAATGTTTTTGCAAGTTTTATTTCTGTTATGTTGCAAAATTCTCAGTTTTATGGGGGCAGGTATCCCTCTTTTGATGGAAAACACTCAAAAATTTTATGTCTTGAATTATGGAGTTAACTATGCCAGATCGAAGAGCTCGTTGAGAGAATTCCAAAGATCCTTGAATCACGTGATTCGGGATGGAACAGAAGGATCGATAGATCGTGATTGTCTCGTCGATTTGATATGAATGGCCTTGCTGAATATGATGTTGCATCAATCAAGACAATTGTGAAGAGACCTCCAGGGGTTTCTGTCGAAAATGGTGCAAGCTTGCCTATAGCTGCTTTGACTGCATTGCAAGCAATACGGGATTATGCAGGCGTTAAGCTCGATAGAAGAGGGAAGGAAATGAATCTACTTAATACCGCTGCTTCAGGAGGGGTTGGACATTATGCTATGCAGATAGAAAAGCTTGGCAGAGAACATGTTATTTCCACTTGTGGAGCCCGCAATGTTAGCCTAATTAAGGAATTAGGAGCTGATGAAATATTGGACTACAAAACACCAGAAGGTGCAGCCTTAAAGAGTCCCTCAGGGCGCAAGTACGATGCTGTGATTCATTGTACCTCCAATATCCCATGCAAATTGTGCCATTCATAGTTTCAGGAAACAACAATAACTTGGCGTTAATGGTTAACTTGGTCAACGAGGAAAAAGTGAAAACCATTATCGATTCAAAATATCCCTTGGAGAAGGCAGCGAATGCATGGGCAAAGAGCATGGATGGTCATGCCACGGGAAAGATTGTACTCATGAAGGTTGTTCAGTACAGTGGATACGAGGGAGGCGTTGGAGATCTCCAGTACATGGATGCTCCAATCTCCACTCCAAAGAAAGGTGAATTACTGATTAAGTTGGAGGCAACTGGTCTTAATCCAGTAGATTGGAAAATACAAAAGGGACAGCTTCATCCTCTCCTTCCATCGAAATTTCCTTTTATCCATGCGGTGGATGTTGCATGGGTATCAACAGATCTCGGCACCAGCTACAATGAGGCCAGTGTGGATCGTGGAGCAGTGTGTAAGGTAGTATATAGAGTCATCTTCAATAGACAAGAGGCTGTGTGAAGTTTTCCAAGGATTCAACTGGAGTTACAGGTGCCGGGACATGCACGCGTAAGCTGCCAGATAGCAGTCGCTATGTGCAGTAGATGAATTTTCTCTGCATCATCATTGTCTGTGTATAAGCAGAGGTAACAATCACTGGGATCGATCTAGATTCATGGAGATTATTCTCCAATACATGGCTCCCATAGCTTGCGGATCAAATCCATAAATCTCGATAGATGATAAATTACAACGATTTTCCATTTGGCGGATGACTGTATTGATGGCCATAAAAGTGGCAATATCCCAGTTTTGGTGGAGCTCTTTACCCTCTTCGGCCACCGTTTTGTGATTTTGGCCGAGCTTCTCCAACGTTGGTTACGGATTTGATAGTGATTTCATGGCCAACGACCATGCCATGATTAGTGGCGGTTGTCTATCCATTGGATGACATATGCAACAGTGGTTATACAATCGACAATTTTTGGCGTTGCCACTGTTTGCTTACTGCCGAGTTGCATAAGAACATGGATGGTTTATAGTGCACTCATACCTTGTTACACACATCGGGTTTACTAAGGTCCACGACAATAATGCCGATGGGATTTAAAGCTCAATGATTTTTTGTGCAATGAGGTATGATCTAATTTGAAAACCATTTTTTATAAGATTTCCATATGCATGTAGTGGGATTTGGTTTTTTCCACCACTAGTGCAATCGAAAATTTGGCACATAAAAATTGCCTTCAAAATTTGATGTAATTGCCATGTAAAGGCCACAGTTTACCTAGTGCATATTTTGGCCATGATGCACATTTTTTGTAATGGGTACATAGAACCATAGAAGTTTCCCATTGGTGCATATCTCGGTATTTGAGTTGGCACAAGAATTGCCTTGAAATTTGATGTAAATATGATTATGAAGCATTGAAAAAGGCTTGTTTAGCCACTCTTTTGTGAGGAAGAGTGAGAGGCGTATTTTTGCGCATTAAACCTTGTTGGCTTCTTTGTAAAAGTTGATTGAGGCGTTTTTGCCTAAGCCTATTTCTGGCATTTTCATGTAAACTTGACCAATGAGTGTGATTATAAACTTTTGGCAAGTGTTTCAAAAAAATGTAAACAGGAATGATCAGTCACAGATCTAGGTTAGCATCAATTACAGGTTGCAACAGTTGCAGATGTGGGCGTTTGCATTCCGATTCCGAAGAACATAGGTGAAGGATTCTTCAGGGGATGTGCCTTTTTTAGGCATTTGTGTTGTAACAGTTGCAGATGTGGGCGTTTGCATTCCGATTCTGAAGAACATGGGTGAAGGAGTCTTAAGGGAACGTGCCTTTCAGAGACATTTTCATGCACTTGATGATGGATTGAAGCTGATACTTTTGGAGACCAAAAGTTTCTTTTGTGGGGAGGTGTGATCTGAATGGATCTCCGCACGTGAAAGAACTTAGCGCCATGTTGATTTCAGGATGGCGACAATAGTGTTTAAGTGGATTAAAATGATGCTTTCTTGAGTTTTATTTCTCACGCATTTAATTATGCATTTGTGGGAAAAATACTTCATGCATTTTTCATATTAGTTTGATTAATGATTTTATGAAGTGCTCATGCATTTTATGATCTTTAATAACTCATACATTATTATTATTCACTTGTAATTAAAATGATTAATATTTGTGAGAGAAAATTTGTCTCACATATTATTCATTTATTAATTATGGAAATTGGTTTTCATGTGAGAAACCACCTCACACCAATTTGCCATTTTTTCTCAATTGTAGGTTGAGAGAATCAAG
>JASDQU010173548.1:9165-20846 GCA_032191745.1 Picea mariana | reverse complement strand
AAAATCATGTCATCTATCATAACGCGTCATAATCAAGGATAAATGTTTTAACATCATAAAATTTCAGATCACTTGCGAGCAAGTGTCCTCAAAGAATAAGTTTTCTCAGTGCACCAGAGCGAGATGTTACAAAATGTTTTAAAAATACTTAACCCGTTATTTGTCTTAAGGCCATCTAGGTTCAGTCCTCTATCATCAAGAACGCGACGTGCTCTTCAGGACGCACTAGGTGCTCCAAGGGTGCCACTTGCCTCATCTGTTTCCTTGCGTGATGCGCCCTTCAGGATGCACTACGTGCTCCAAGGGTGCCACTCGCCTCTTGACTTACTTGGTAGACATCAATGACCCCTGGAGTCAACACTCCGCCAGGTGAACTTGTGGGAGACTAAGGGCTTCTAAGAAATAAGGCTCCCACCTTATTGCACACCCCTTAGAATCATCGTGAGCGACTGTCGTAGTCTACCCTCACGACATCGTGGGTCCTTTCAAACTAGGTAATCACTAACCTATAGTTCGAGCCACGACAGGAGTGCTAGTAGGCTGTGGTAGGGCTACTTTTGACACCTCTCCCTCAACATCTCTGGTAGTCGTGCGCGACCCCTTTACTCCACATGTGAGTCTAGTCGGCAAGCTATCGTTAGCCTACATCATCAACAAATCATGTCAGAATATATCCATATCATATCATCTAATCAGATGTGCTAATATCATAGTAAAGACAATCAAATCCTGATGGTACATTCCCCGACTCAATCCGGAGTCCAAGGGGTTCCATCAATGCCTCTGCATCCTTGAGGTTCAAAATCCTGCACACTCAGTAAAACCGAGTCAATAGCACCTGTCTACGTCAATGCAGTAAAACAACATGTCATCAACCCATAACACCTCATAATCAAATCAAAAGTTTTAATAGAATAATAATCCGGATCACTTGCAAGCAAGTGTCCTCAAAGAATAAGTTCGCTCAGTGCACCAGAGCGGGATGTTACAAATCGATGAACTATGATGTGCTTACTTTAGATGCTTAGTTATGCCTTGGTGGTCCAGGAGAATCCATAGATACTCCATGTGTAATATTTGTTTATACATGATGATATAACCCTTTGGCATGTCATGAATTTTGGTTACCTTACGACGAATTACTAAGATGTCATAAGAGATAAAGTTTTCTCAGTTGCATTGTATTACCATGGGGAACATATTTATGGTTATAAGTGTTCCCTCTTCTAATATGATTCATAGTACTAGGTGTTTAGATTGGGTAGCACAATCCATATCCTAATCACACTAAGCACTTTCCATTTCCCTAAGTGTCACTCTTTTCCACCCACATTAAAAAATAGTTGCATCCTGTCATGTGTGACTATTCAAAGGTCAAAAGGAAAGGTCAAAATAAAAAAATCCTAAATCAAATAAAGCCACAAAGGCTAATGAGGTGAAGAGTAAAGTCAAAGAAAGAAAATAAAGTTTAAACTACTTCACTATGGTCTCCCCCTTCAGAGTACTAATATAAAAATATCTATCTAAAGCAAGAAAAGACTCCTAAAAAATCAAATAAAAGAAAGGAGAAGTGTGTGTAAAAAATTAACTAAAGGCTCTCTCTAGAATGCCACTGTAAAAAAATACCTAGAAAAAATAAAGTTTGAGGCACAAAAAAGCTAAAATATTGACCTATGCATGTTTAGGACTTTGAGGATCATCACATGAACATTCCCTCTTTCCATTTCAACACTAATCTCACTAATTGCCTATCCTCCACCTAAAAACACTTAGGAAATGTGGGTTTTCCTTAGGAGTGGGTTTATTTAAAACTATTAACAATGTTTCCCTAGGTAAAACTTAGGAAATAATCAAAATTAAATTAAAATGTTATGCTTACTAGGAAATTTGTCACTTCGAACTATGAATTAGTGATTTTTTAAGGGGCTATCCCCATCATCCTAGGTAAGTATTACACATTGGAGTAACATTGGACTCTTTGGGAACATGGTGCACCCCATTTCCTATTTGAGCACATGCATAATTCATAACTTAAGTGGACGGACAAATTTTGATTTGACATGTGATTTAATTCATTAATAAAGCCAAGTATTTGGAGCTTTTGACCGTTTTTTACCCTTTTAGAGGAGGGTTAACTACTTGGAGAATTATTTTATTATGATTTGACCTTATCAAATGGAAAAATCATGATTTTATTGTAAGAGCACATTTAAAATATTAATTTTCTCATGGTTCAATGATTTTACCCATGGTATTGTCTTTACCCATGGATTTTGTAAATGTTTTAGGAAAAAAATCATGATTTTATTGTAAGAGCACATTTAAAATATTAATTTTCTCATGGTTCAATGATTTTACCCATGGTATTGTCTTTACCCATGGATTTTGTAAATGTTTTAGGAATTCCTATTCATTTATAAAAGGGGAAGGACTCTGATTTGTAAAGGGGATTTGGAATATTGGAGAATAAAAAAGGAGATTTTTCTATTGTCTATTTATTTATCTTTTTCTTGGGTGTGTTATTTCTTCATTGAAGAGATTGATTAGGTTATTGTTTGTTATGGAGAAGTCTCATGTAAAGAAAGATAAGTGAAGGAGATAGGAGTCTGCTCTGTGTCCTTATTTTTCACGATATTTTTGAAGCTTATTTGGAAGATATTTGGGAAGAAGACTAAGTAAGTTTTTTCTTGTTACTTTTCAATTTACTTATAAAGTCTTTGCATAAGATTAGTCCTTAGTTGTACTCATGATTCAACCCCCTTGATCTAATAATTCGATCCATCTCTATATTAGTGTTTTTCCCCAGCCTTAGGTGAGGGAAAACACTAACATTATTGATCCACTACATCTTTAAAATTGATAGACCCCATGGCCAAATGGTAGTCCCTCCTTCCATTTGTTCCTCAGTCAAAACCCTTAAAAAAATCCCCATCAAATATTTTTATTTATTTATTTCTTGAGCTTCAAATATTAATCTTTATTTTGATTTTTGTGTGCTAACTCATCTTCGTTGAATATATTTCAGGGTTGGCACTAACAAAGATATCGGTATAGTTTATTTATTGTTTCCAAGTGGATCTCACAACGAAACTATATTCAAAATCAATTTACTCTTATTTTCACATAGATCTAGACATCATATTATACCCTAAGGGATTCAAAACATAAGTCATAAAGAATCTTAGGGTTTTTGTAACATCTTGTTTCACTATTCACACATTTATTGACTTATTCTTTGAGGACACTTGCAAGCAAGTGATCCAGTTATGGTATGAGTGATTATGTTTTGATTATGAGTTATGTAGGATGATCAAGATGTGTTTGGTTTATATGTTTATTTCAAATGTATATGTATTGAAAGATATTATTGATGAGTTCACTTGAGTGTGCAAGACACATGACAGGTTATGGATGCCGATGACATCAATGAATTTCCTTGGACTCTGGATTGACTTAGGGATTGGATTGCATTTTGTTTGAGTATTTCATTTTACGCACATGTGATATATGATTGCTTACAATATGATTTATGTATATGGAATATTGATACTGTTTTTTTCATTGGATGCAGGCTTGACGATTCTTTCTAATCCAACTCACATAAGGAGTAAAGGGGACATGCACGAAAACCTGACATTTGAGGGGGAGGTGTGGCAACGTCCCTATCACACCCTACTAGCACTCTTTCCGTGACCTAAACTGTTGTTTAACGATTACCTAGTTCGAGAGGTCCCCGATGCCATGAGGGCAGAGTTAGACAGTCGCTCATGAAGAATTCTAAGGGGTACAGAATAAGGAAGAATCCTTAATCCTTATAAGCCCTTATTCTCTCACAAGGTCGATCGAATGGAGTTTTGACTCCAAGAGTTGGACAAACTTCTAAAACCGGTCAAAGGTAAGTGGCACCCTTGAAGCACGAAGGTGCATCTTGAAGGGCACTTTACTTAATTATTTGTGACTCAATAAATCTAGGTGGCCTAGAAAATTAATGAAATGTTTAAACCTTGTTATAAAAAAGTATCAATTAATTGTTTATTATAAATTTAGAAATATAACAAGATTCTAAGCCCATTCAAGCCTAAGTTCAAGTACAATTCTAAGATTAAAAGTGACTAAATTAAAAATTAAATAAAAATAAGGGAGTTGGGAATTAATAAACTTTAGGAAAAGAGGAAAAATGAATTTAAGGTTGAGTAAATGCACATGTGTGCATGGAAATAATAAAATGGATTTTTAAAATGAAAAGAAATTAAAACATGAGAGAATAGGTGTACACATAGAATGGTATCTTGAGTCAATCTACCACTAAGTCTAACTAAAAGAAGACACATAAACCAACTTAAACTAAGATCTAATTAGGGGACACTCATTAAATGGGAATTTGTGGAACTAAGAGACATCTAAGAGAAAAAATAGGAACACATTGGGGAATGTGAAGGAAATTGGTTTTTAAATAAAATAAAAAGAGGAATTACATGTGCAAACTTGGGAGAGTGTGACAGATTTGTTGGGAGAATAATCATTTAATTTAATTATTAAAAATGAATTGGTTGTGCAAGGGGACAAATTTCATGGAAAATAATTCTGTAAAAGAAATGGAGAAGAGGTACAAAGGATCTCACTTTTCTTAGTACTATTATGCTGCCAAAGTGTTTCTTGACTAAGTTATACTTGTGAGAGTTGGTTTCCAAGAGAGTGGAAACTCTTCCTTGAGAGACAAGTTTTGGTGTTATTGTTTCTGGTTTCTTGTGTGTGGCCCCTTTGCGGCTTGGGGGGATAAGGGGGAAGAAGAGTACCCCTAGCGTTGACTGGGAGGTACTGGTGAAGTTTGGATTGCAAGCTAGGCGAACGAAAGGTCTTTGCAAGGACACGGGTTGAAGATCAACACCTACGGTTTGCATTCTTGGTCATGATCTTTACATCTTGTAATTTATAAATTCGATAAAGGTCAATGTATGATTACTGCATTTTGAATGAAATTAAGTTCATACAGATATTGTGTTTGTATTTCAAACTTTTGTCAGAATATTGATATAAACATAATTAAATTTTAAAATAAGAATTCAATTAGTCTTGAAGTTCCCATGAAAGTAATTGTGTATTGCTAGTCAAATGTTGCATGTGATTTTTTAAAATATAATTACATAGAGTGGTAATGTTGGTCTCTTATATGACATAAGTGAATTCAATATTATTATTCAGTTATGGCGTAATTCGCTTAGAGTCTGTCAAGTAAATGAAGTTGATAATATTAGGTTAATTGTTTTTTTTTTTTTTTTAACCTTGTTTAGAATGCACTAAAGAAAATAATGAATGCATGTGTATCATATGTCTAGTAATAGATTACTCACATTGCAGAGACAATGCTCATATGTCTAGTAATAGATTACTCATACTGTATTACTTATATTGCAGAGACAATGCTCATATCAATTTATGGTTGCGTGTTTAGCGTGTTTAATAAAATATAAGTGTTATTTAAATATATCGGCTCATGCTTGAGATATTATTCCCGAAATCTTTTATTTAATTTGTAATAACTAAAACAAGAAAAAAAAGACAGGATTAATCTATAATTACTTTCCATCTGTAGGGATTTGAACTATCATACCAAATTGAATAGAATTGAAGCTAGGTGAAATGAGAATTATTAAATGGACTCATTCCTTGGCTCATTTTTAAAAGGACTCTTAGAATTTAAACGGAATTAGGCAGAATGCGAATTCCTTGGCTAATTTTTAAAAGGACTCTTTGAATTTAAATATCTTCTCAATTAATCCTTTATATTCATTCAATGATCATTTTTTTTCTCTGGCGTAATAAGGTTTCAATAATAAATTATTGTAAACTAAAATTGTAGTAACCATTGGTTTATTTAAAGTGTTGCTTGGTGCCATGCTTTGATAATATCATATGGGTAAGTTGTGTTTTATTGTTGACTTTTTAAAAATAAAAAATAAAAAAAATTCCATCCTTAATTACCACACTTATCCTTTAATGGAAAAGAAGGAAATTAAATTCTAATAGATAAAGATTTAGTCTTCTTTTCGCTAGGATTTAAAAGAAGATCTCCTTTGGCTATTAATTTTGGCGATGGTTCTATGGATTGGAGACCACATATGTGGCTCATGGCTTAGATTTAAAATAAGGTTTCTTTAACTTTGTATTTTTTCATCATTTGAAGCGCTCATTTTTACCTCATAATAACTTGGTAATATTTCACGTATTGACACACATGGGTTTAAATAATTCATTTTAATGGTTCAATTTTATGATATATGAATTTTCAGCACATCGCAGATTTGAGAAATTGATGTTATTTATCATTGGTGATAATTGATTTACACATTTAAATGCTCTCACAATGAAAATGTAGAGTGAATAGTTCGATACTACTCTTACTTTATATTTTCAGTGACAAATTATATGTGGCTATGATTGCATGCTCCCTCTTTGAAATATAATTTGGGTATATAATTTGATGAAATTCCACATAAATATTTTACTTTGTGCTTTGTTAATTAATAAAGTATGATTTAAAAGATGCACGACGAACCAAATTTTACTTTGAGAAATTTACAATTTATGTTGTGCAAAACAATTAATAATTGCAAGTGGCGTGTTGAACATAACTTTTCATTGGATTTTGAGCTTTGAAAATTCTGTTGATGCATGAATGTGGGAAATCCATTGATTTGAACATTATTTTTTATTCGAGCACTCCATGTTTAAATGCAAGCAATGATAATGTTTTCATAATTCTAGGAAATACCCTTAGTGAATTTTAGGCTAGAGACGTACACCGACGTCTATAAATAATGTCATGGAGATTTCATTGAGCATTTAAAATTGTGATATGGGATCAATATGCATAGGGATACTCATGAGATCAGGAGGCTTGAGCTTTGTCTTGCCTTGTTGGAACTCCCGATAACTCATGTTTATACCCACTTGAGTAATATTGCATTAGACAACACCTAAACTCATAAATCACTTCCGTGTATTGTAAGGTATATCAGAAGTCTCGTAGGTATCTTGAAACCAACCACTCGACTGCTGGACTATTACAGTTGTTATTACTAAAAAAGTTCTCACCACAAACACATACAATGGATGAAGAAACCGTCAGCACAAGCACAACATACTCCCAATAATTATGAAATGATTACACTCAATTTGGAAAAATAAGCACAAAACTATGCAAAAGTGGTTATGAAGTTTAGCATGTATTAATCACAATCAACATGCACACAACCATGCAATATAACATGGCGTACAATGTGCACAATGCATGGCCCACACAACTGATAGTCGGAACACTCGCACAGATGCAGAAACGATGCATTGATTATTTTGGTCGGGCCTCAACCACTTCTGGGATGGAGTGGATTTCCCCAATACACAAAATCTCCCCAAAATTCTACCTTTGGATCACTGAAAGGGATGGGAGGTACCTCCAAAGGCCTCACATTCACATTGCAAACTAGTTTGGAAAAAGATTCCCATCCTCCTATAAATAAAGGGCCATTGTATGAAAAAAGGAAGAAACAATTTGAGTATTGTTATGTTGTTCAATTTTTCTTTGAGAAGCCATATTTCTCCTAGAACTCTTTGAGCATTCATAGCAAGTATTGCACCTCTCTCCTCTTGAGAATTTCAAGTATCAATTCTTCACCATTGTATTTTCATTTTCAACCATTATTAGAAGAGAGAATGCTTTATATTTGTGGCATCAATAGCCTTCCCAAGGAGGAAGAGGGGACTCATAAGTTCCCATTTTTCTCCTAGGTGTTATCAATTCGAAGATCAATCTTATTTGGTAACTATTCCTTTTGTCTCTTTCTTGTATCAATTTTAGTCGTTACATGGTCATTTTAGTTTTATTTTCTTGTTATTTCTTTCTTGTTTTATTTTTAGTTGAGCTCCACTAATCAACTAATAAACAGATGTGTTGTCTTGCTAGCCTAACCATATAGTTAAGGGACCTATTTTTTCTCAGTCAAGTGACAAAAATAACCCAACAGATTGGTGACCAAAAAGAACCCAACCAAGGGAAGCTTTGGAATTCCCTATATTCCAGTCATCGTTCATGATTATCAACACATTCACCTTTGCCAATACAGTTTCTACCACCATTTTGATCAATTGATGTCAAGAAGCTATCTACTTCTTGCATTCATGCCTCCTTCCCTGTCGACATCAACAAAAAGTTCCAGGAAGGTGGCAATATCTTGGCTCTCATACCACCATTAATGAGTAGTCTCAGATGGCACATAAATAATTCTTATTGCTCTTTGATGTTTTTGATCCTTGTAACACTCGAATCCAACACAGTTTCATGCTACAGTGGATCTTACTAAGCGACTCTTGCATTTTTCAGTAGCAACCAAAGACCTCTGAATTTGATAGGCCATCAATGCCTCCAGGTCCTTCATCATTCGATTCAGAGCCAGTTCATTCATCATAACTATCATCTATTGTTTTTAATGCCCCCAAGGGCGTTGCAGATATCTAGTTCATCACATAAGTTTCAATTATTGTGATCCCTTTATGGTCTCATGACATGAGCATGGGGCATGCCAACCTCATTTGTACAAAAAAATTATTTCTAGAGAATACCTACTATTTTTTGTCCCCTCTCCATCCAATGGAATGCTCTCACCATCCCTCACTACAAAGTTCTCTCACACTTTTATACAATGGAATCATCACCAAAATAAATGATGATGTATTTTGGCTATACGTATGCTTCTAAACTTACACATTAGGGGGCATTTGTTATCAACGAAAAATTGCTCACCACAAACAAAGGCAATGGATGAAGAAATAGTTAGCACAAGCACAACATATTCCCAATAATTATGGAAGGATTACACTCAATTTTTCAAAATAAGCATAAAACTATGAAAATTTGGTTTTGAAGTTCTGCACGTATTAAGCGCAATCATCATGTGCACATCCGTGCGGGATAACATGGCGTACAATGCGCACATAGCGCAGCCCATGCGACTGACGGTCGAAACACCCATGTAGATGTTGAAACAACGCATAAATGATTTTGGTCGGGCCTCAACCACTTCTGGGATGGAGTGGATTACCCCCATACCCAAATTCTACCTTGGGATCACTCAAAGGGATGGGATGTACCTCCAAAGGCCTCCCATTCACATTGGAAACTAGTTTGGAAAAAGCGTGTCATCCTCCTATAAATAAAGGGCCATTGTATGCAAAAAATAAGAAACAATTTGAGTATTCTTATGTTGCTCAATTTGTCTTTGAGAACCCATCTTTCTCCCGGAACTCTTTGAGCATTCATAGCAAGTGTTTCACCTCTCTCCTCTTGAGAAGTTCAACTATCAATTCTTCACCATTGTATTTTCATTTTCAACCATGGTTAGAAGAGAGAAAGATTTGTATTTGGGGCATTAAAAGCCTTCCTAAGGAGGAAGAGGGGACTCATAAGTTGCCATATTTATCTTAGGTATTATCAATTCGAAGATTAGTCTCATTTGGTAGCTATTCCTTGTGTCTCTTTCTTGCATCAATTTTAGTTGATACATGCTTAGTTTAGTTTTATTTCCTTGTTATTTCTTTCTTGTTTTCTGTTTAGTTGAGCCACTAATCAAATAACAAACTAATGTGCTATCTTGATAACCTAACTAGAAAGTTAAGGGACCTCTTTTCTCTCACCCAAGTGACAAAAAGAAACCAACAACAGTGCACCAAAAAAATCATTCAGGAAGATTACCCTCTCATACCATGGGTATTCAAGTCTACAAGTATATCTAAGGGTTGTAGCACAAGGAACACAAGGCACAAGGCATGATATTCTTTCCTAGAATATCGTTGGTTTAAAAGAATTTGAATGATCATGGAAGAAATAACATTTAATGAACAAACCTTTGATGCATGTGCGATAGCTAAATAAATGCTGAGAGACACTTCACTATTTGGTATTTGGGTTGTTTATTAGTGACTATAAATGATTGATATACTATGAATGAGCATTCCAAGCATTATCCAATATTGTCTTCTCTTGTTTCATTGAATTAATCCTTTAGAGAAGTTATAACCGAGGCAACACTACTCCTTATCTTCACCCTTCCTTATTTACAATGATGGGACTTGGATTGACCATACAGGATCCCCCCTTAGGTTAGAGACCCTAGCCTGAAAGTGCATAGACAAGGCCATTGAGGTAATAGTGGGAAACATGTTTGTCCGTGTCCTTAGGTTTTCCTCTTGGAGAGGTTGAGACTTTTCCTCTAGGGAGAATTTGAGAAATAAAAAGGACCAACAAGGAAGGAACAAAATGTCACCCTAAGAAGATAAAAATCATGAAGAATGTAAATGATGATGAGTTGGTTCTTAGTTCATCTAGAATGGTGTTGAAATTTAACGAGAGGGGGATTTTCTTTTATAAAATTATGAGGGATATGGTGGAAAGAATGTGTAGATATTCTTTTGATTTAAATAAATCTATCGAATGGCTCCAAGAATCCATTTATACATAAACTACAACACACATTTATGGAGAAATGATGAATGAAACTTGTAATAGCAAAAACATACAATAACAAAAAAACAATCATTTACAAAGTATTATTTCCAAACATGTTTTTTGTAATATACATACATTAGTCCAAAAACTTACCAAATTAATATTTTTCTATATACATATTTTCATATAAATATTAATAAAAAAATTCAATTGTGTTTTTCATTTTTCAGGAAGATTGATAATATTCCATGGGATGATTGACATGATATCTGAAACATGCTAGCAGGGGTGTCGAAAAAAGTGTACAAGGAGATGGTCAAATAAATTAGAATAATTACATCATAGGAGGAACCATCCCAACAATAGTGTGTATCGAACATAAGTATCCACTAATATTTTTCTATGTACACTTAATTTAATTATTACATGGAATATTAGTTTTCAATTGTTTTGTTATTGCATTAAAGAAAATAAAATAGAACTCATTTAGAATATAAGATGGGACAATAAGATAGAAACACATTGATCACAAATTTTGTTATTACTTAATGCATTTTCCTTACTTAGGATTTCATATTTGTGGTGATGTATATATTTTAAATTACTTACAATCATCCATAGATGTTTTCTAACAAGTGCAAACATACAAAGAAGAGCCATTCACAAATTCTATTGACATTATATTATGTATGGTTTGTGAGTGTATGTTGGAGTATCAAGGGTTAATTAAACAATTTGTTAATAGCTATGTTGTTTTACTTTCCTTATTTTATAATTAATGGAACCCCAAGAAACCTTTAATTATATATGTGCTTTTTCATGGTGTATAAAACTTGCAGGAAACAAAGTATGGAGTGGAGCCGACATAAAATATCTTGAGAGATGACATGCATCATCATTCTAAAATAATGTGTATTGTTTATGAAACACTTATTGCTATAATATGATTATTGATTTACAAATTCATGTCTATTATATTATTAATGTAGATATACAACATTAAACATCATTTCCATGTTTGCAGATGGAACATAAATAAGTGCAATGTCAAAATCAACCAATCAACCAAACACTCCAAAAAACCCAAGTAAAATTTATCTTGCAAGTGATGAAGAAGTGAGGCATGTATCTAGCTCAAGAAATGACTATAGTTCAAGCAATGCATGATGATCATCAAAAT